>CAMZMU010000048.1:57242089-57390897 GCA_947311845.1 Poa pratensis | reverse complement strand
TTAAGCATAGCTTCAAGATCAGAGGACACACTTCTACTGTTGCTGTAGGAATTACCATAAGAATTGCCATAACCATTTGAAGGATAAGGCTTATAGTTGTTGTTACCAAAATTATTCCTATAAGCATTGTTGTTGAAGTTGTTGTTTTTAATGAAGTTCACATCAACATGCTCTTCTTGAGCAACCAATGAAGCTAAAGGAACATTATTAGGATCAACATGAGATCTACCATTCACAAGCATAGACATAATAGCATCAATCTTATCACTCAAAGAGGAGGTTTCTTCAACAGAATTTACCTTCTTACCTTGAGGAGCTCTTTCGGTGCCATTCGGAATAGTTGATCATCATATCATCAAGTAGCTTTGTTGCTGCACCTAAAGTGATGGACATAAAGGTTCCTCCAGAGGCCGAATCCAATAAGTTCCTTGAGGAAAATTTAATCCTGCATAAAAGGTTTGGATGATCATCCAAGTAGTCAGTCCATGAGTGGGACAATTCTTCACCAAAGATTTCATTCTTTCCCAAGCTTGAGCAACATGTTCATTATCAAGTTGTTTAAAATTCATAATGCAACTTCTCAAGGATATAATCTTAGCAGGAGGATAATATTTCCCAATGAAAGCATCTTTGCATTTTGTCCAAGAATCAATACTATTTCTAGGCAAAGAAAGCAACCATTCTTTAGCTCTTCTCTCTCAAGGAGAAAGGAAAAAGTTTCAGTTTTATAATATCCCATCCATATCCTTATACTTTTGCATTTCACAAAGTTCAACAAAGTTATTAAGATGGGCAGCAGCATCATCAGTACTAACACCAGAAAATTGCTCTTTCATAACAAGATTTATAGAGCAGTTTTAATTTCATAAATTCTGCTTTAGAAGCAGGTGGAGCAATAGGAGTGCATATGAAATCATTGTTGTTTGTGCTAGTGAAGTCACACAACTTAGTGTTCTCAGGAGTACTCATTTTGAAAAACAAAATCAAACCGAATTAAACAAGTAACTAATTTTTTTGTGTTTTTGATAAGAGAGCAAACAAGACTAAATAAAAATAAACTAAGCAAGACAAATAACAAAGTAAAGAGATTGGGTGTGAGAGACTCCCCTTGCAGAAGAAATTCGGTTTTCCCCGGCAACGGCGCCAGAAAACGTGTTGCTAGCGCTAAGTTGACGAGGGAATATCTCCCCGGCAACAGCACCAGAAACTCTGCTTGATGCGTGTAACGCCACACGTCAGTTGGGAACCCCAAGAGGAAGGTATGATGAGAGCAGCAGCAAGTTTTCCCTCAGTATGAAACCAAGGTTTATCGAACCAGTAGGAAAACGAGGTTGCTTCGAAGGTGTTGGTGAAGGAGTGTAGTGCGGCGCAACACCAGGGATTCCGGTGCCAACGTGGAACCTGCACAACACAATCAAATTACTTTGCCCCAACTTAACAGTGAGGTTGTCAATCTCACCGGCTTGCTGTAAACAAAGGGTTAAACGTATCGTATGGAAAATGATGTTTGTTTGCATAAAATAGTAGAGAACAATGATTGCCGTAGATTGTATTTCAGATGTAAAAGAATGGACCAGGGTCCACAGTTCACTAGTGGTGTCTCTCCAATAAGATAACTAACATGCTGGGTAAAACAAATTACAGCTGGGCAATTGACAATTGATAAGTGCATATAACATGCATGTGCGAGCTGTGGTGTCTACTATGAGATTCATTTGGGCATTACGACAAAGTACATAGACCGCTATCCAGCATGCATCTATGCCTAAATAGTCCACCTTCAGGTTAACATCCGTACCCCTTCCAGTATTAAGTTGCAAGCAACAGACAATTGCATTAACTAATGTGCGTAATGTAAACAATACATTCATCCTTGAATAAAGCATTGCTGTTTTACCCCTAGTGGCAACAACACATCTACAACCTTAGAACTTGCTGTCACTATCCCAGGTTAAATAGAGGTTGAACCCAACTATCATGCATAAAATACCCCCTCTTGGAGTCACAAGTATTCACTTGGCCAAGGCTTCAACAAGTAACGGAGAGCATGCAAGATCACAAATGACATAGACATGATAATATAATATTCAGCTCCACATAGGTATCAATATAAGTCAGATCCCAGCAAACACAACATGTAGCATTACAATAAGATGATCTTGATCATGATAGGCAGCTCACAAGATCTAAACATGATGGCACAAGTGGAGAAGACAACCATCTAGCTACTGCTATGGACCCATAGTCCAAGGATGAACTACTCACGCATCACTCCGGAGGCGGGCATGGCGATGTTAGAGCCCTCCGGTGATGATTCCCCTCTCCGGCAGGGTGCCGGGAAGAGCTTCAGAACCCCCCGAGTTAGGGTTGACGACGGCGGTGGCAGCGAATATGTTCTGGATGAAAGGCTCGGTGTTTTAGGGTTTTCACATCTCGGAGAATAAATAGGCGAAGGGGCGATGTCGGCGGACCCCCGAGGGGCCCAAACCACAGGCTGGCGCGGCAGAAGGTGGGGCCGCGCCGCCAGGTGGTTTGGCCACCTCGTGGCTCCCCTTCGTCCTCCTTCGGACTCCGTGTACGTGTTGGAAAAATAGGGACGTGGCCTTTTGTTTCGTGCAATTCCGAGAATATTTCCAGAAGTAACTTTCTGAAACCAAAAACAGCAGAAAACAGGGAACTGGCACTATGGCATCTTGTTAATAGGTTAGTCCCAGAAAATGCATAAAAGTGATATGAAGTGTATATAAAACATGTAGCAAATGGTATAATATAAGCATGGAACAGCAGAAATTATGGATACGTTGGAGACGTATCAGGGAGCCACGAGGCAGCCACACCATGGGGCCGCGTGGGCCCCCCTGTCGCGCCGTGGGGTGGTGTGGGGCCCACGCGCGTCTCCAGCCGCCGCCCTTTCGCCTATTTATTCCTCCCGACGCGAAAACCCTAAATACCCGAGCCATTATCCACGAAAAGTTCCAGAGACGCCGCCGCCGTCAACCCTAGCTCGGGAGGGTTCAGAAGCTCTTCCCGGCACCCTGCCGGAGGGGGAATCATCACCGGAGGGCTCTACATCACCATGCCTGCCTCCGGAGTGATGCGTGAGTAGTTCATCCTTGGACTACGGGTCCATGGCAGTAGCTAGATGGTTGTCTCTCCACTTTATGCTATCATGTTTAGATCTTGTGAGCTGTATCATGATCAAGATCATCTTATTGTAATGCTACATGTTGTGTTTGCTGGGATCCGATGAATATTGAATACTATGTCAAGTTGATTATCAATCTATCTTATATGTTATTTATGATCTTGCATGCTTTCCGTTACTAGTAGATGCTTTGGCCAAGTAGATGCTTGTAACTCCAAGAGTGAGTATTTATGCTAGATAGTGGGTTCATGCCTCCGGTAATCTGGGAGAGTGACAATAACTTCTAAGATTGTGGATGTGCTGTTGCCACTAGGGATAAAATAACCGATGCTTAGCTTAAGGGTGCACCGTTAGGTCTAATGCATTTGTTTACATTACGCACATTACTTAATGCGATTATCCGTTGCTTGCAACTTAATACCAACGGGGAACTCGGATGACAACCTGGCGGTGGATTATTAGTCATAGACGCTGTTGGATAACGGTCTATGTATTTTGTCGTAATGCCCACATGAATATCATAGTAATCATCATGTCATATATATGCATTGTCATGCGCTCAATATTTTGTCAATTGCCCAGCTGTAATTTGTTCACCAGCATGTTAGTTATCTTTTATGGAGAGACACCACTAGTGAACTGTGGACCCCGGTCCATTCTTTTACACTGATAATACAACCAACTGCAAACATTGTTCCTTTTCATTCTCTGCAATTTACTACTGTTTTCCACACCATACGTTTAATCCTTTTTTCAGCAAGCCGGTGAGATTGACAACCTCACTGTTTCGTTGGGGCAAAGTAGTTTGATTGTGTTGTGTGCAGGTTCCACGTCAGCGCGGCCACTGACAACCTTCAGAAGTGATTTCTTGCTCCTACTGGTCGATTAAACCTTGGTTTCATACTGAGGGAAACTGCTGCTACACTGCTTCATACCTTCCTCTTGGGGTCTCCCAACGAACGTGTGATCCATCAATCAAGCTTTTTCTGGCGCCGTTGCCGGGGAGCAAGAGGATTTCTGCAAGGGGAGTTTCACGCTTCCAATCTCTTTACTTTGTTATTGTCTTGCTTAGTTTATTTTTATTTGTCTGTTTGCTTTATTTATCAAAAACACAAAAAAATTAGTTACTTGCATTTACCTTATTTCGGTTTACTTTCTTTTTATTTCATCATGCTTCTCCCTAAGTTTACTTTAAAAGATATACCGTGGGAAGTGGGTCTATCATTGGAAGAGATAACATTGAAGAATTCTTTAGTCATGTTAGTAGACTTAAAGATTTTGAAGACAGATCCTTGGTAGAACTTGCCCTAATTATGAAATTGCTGCTGCCTCTTTGGTTCACATGTTGGAAGCTAGGTTTGTTAATCTTAATCCTATAATGCAGCAAATGTTTCTTAAACTTCATGATATGAAAGAGGGTGAAAAGAAAGATTTTGTTTTAGAAACTCTTCTTAAAGAATTTGGTGATGTTGCTGGGGAGGCTAGAAAAGTTTTCATTCGTTATAAGATGCTTGGCTATTTTATTGATATTGCTAATACACTTGAGAAGCTTGAAAAAGATAGGCTTAAGTACACTAATGAACCCAATTATGAGGAGAAGTCAAAATACCAATACCTTTTAAGCTTGTAGGAATGCATGAGGCACTAGAAAAGAATTTTGATTGGATTGTTCCTGAAAATTTATTTGATGAGGATAGTGTGCCTAAAAGTAATGAAAGAGGAGTTTCTGAAACTTATATAGATAAGATACAATGCATTGTTGAGAAAACTTCCAACCTTTCTGTTGATGCTTCTCACTTGGAAACACTTGATTCTTACTTTCTGCGCCTAGCTGAAAGGCGTTAAAGAAAAGCGCTTATGGGAGACAACCCATTATTTTATTTCTGCAATTTTTCTTTTCTTTTTGAGTCAAGGAGTTGTTTACTTCTGTAACAATTCCTTTGTATCTTTATTTTATCGCATTGTTGTGCCAAGTATTGCCTCTAATAGGAAGATGATGCTAGATTTGGATTTCTGCGCAGGAACAGATTTCTGCTGTTCACCGTTTTACTTCTGTAAAATCACAGAAAAATTATTTAAATCTGCAAATTTTTGTGCGTGATCCTCAGATATGTACGCATCTTTCGTTAGTTTAAAGTTTTTCGATCTGAGCAACGTAAGTGCTCGAAAAAATTCGTCTTTGCGGACTGTTCTGTTTAGACAGATTCTGTCTTTTATTTTTCGCATTCTCTCTTTTACTAGTGTTGAGTGGAATTCTTTTTTAGGGTGAAGAGCTTCACATAACATCAGTGGCAGTAGTTAATGTTAAAAGTAACGGTCATGTTTGTGTCCTTATAGAACATGTGAGTTTTTGATTGTGCACTAACCCTCTAATGAGAATTACTTGAGTTTGGTGTGGCGGAAGTTTTCAAGGGTCAAGAGAGAAGGATGATATAATGTGATCAAGAAGAGTGAAGAGCTTAAGCTTGGGGATGCTCCCATGGATCACCCCAGCATATTTCAAGAAGACTCAAGCGTCTAAGCTTGGGGATGCCCAAGGCATCCCCTTCTTCATCAGCAACTTATCAGGTCATCTCTAGTGAAACTATATTTTAATTCTTTCACATCATATGTGCTTTACTTGGAGCGTCTGTGTGCTTTTATTTTCAGTATTTTATTTTTCTTATGGTCAACTTGATTGGACCCTAGCATTCTTGATTGGGAGAGAGACACGCTCCGCTTTTTCATATGAATACTCCTATTCTTCACTTATACTTGTTGAGTATTCTTATCTAGCTATTGCTATGCTTTTAGCTCCTGTTTTGCATGCATCTCTTATTCAGAGCTGTTAGTTCTTTTAAAGAAAGTACTCTCTTGCTTCACTTATAATTGTTTGGAGAGTTTATGTTGAAATAAATTGATTGGTGTTTGGTTGGAACAGAAAATGTTGCATGTGGTAGATGGTATAATGGAAAAAGCTTACATATTCTTGTAGATCACTGTATTGGATAATTTGATACTTGTCAATTGTTTTGAGTTATCAAGTAGTTCATGTTTAAGCTTTTGTATCATGTAGTTAAAACCTATTAATGAAGAACTACCGTAAAGCTCGTTGAAATTTGGTTTGCATGATTGGTATCTCTAAGGTCTAGATATTTTCTAGTAAAAGGGTTTGGTTAACAAGGAAGACAGTGTAGAGTCTTATAATGCTTGCAATATGTTTTCATATAAGTCTTGCTGTGTCGGTTGATATCCTGTGTTTGCTTCAAATAACCTTGCTAGCCTAAACTCTGTACTGAGAGGGAATGCTTCTCGTGCATCCAAAACCTTGAGCCAAAATCCATGCCATCTGTGTCCACCATAACTACATATAATGTGGTATTTCCTTGCCATTCCAAGTAAATTTTTCATGTGCTACCTTTAAACTATTCAAAAAATTATTACTCCTATTTTGTGTCATGTTTACCAAGCTATGTGGACGGTGGTGGATGTCTTTATGTCAACTGTCAAACAGACTTTACCACCGGACTAGCGGCATATACATCGCTTATCCACTAATTTTGCAAAAAGGGCTGGCAAATGGGGTGCCCAGTCCCAATTAATTACAAGTTTAACCGCTTAATTCTCTTCACATTTTTTCCCTGATTTATCAGTCAAGCAATGACAAACAGTGAATATCTGCATGTGTAAACAAAAGAGAAGATGGATGATCTGCTTGCTGGTAGAAATAACGTCCTTCATGGGAGCCGCTCTTAAAGTTGGTTGGCAGGGGTCATATTGTACTTTCCATTTTCTGATTCGTTGACAATTAACAAACACCTCTCAAAACTTATTTTTATTCTCTATATGATTTCAAAACTTAAAAAGCTCTAGCACATGATTTAATCTCTGCTTCCCTCTGCGAAGGGCCTTCTTTTACTTTTATGTTGAGTCAGTTTTCCTACTTCTTTCTATCTCAGAAGCAAACACTAGTGTCAACTTTGGTGCAACAATTTTTATATGCTTGTATATTGCACTTATTATATTGCTTTGTGTTGATAAATATCCATGAGATATATATGTTGAAAGTTGAAAGTAATTGCTGAAGCTTAAATCTTCCTTTGTGTTGGTTAAATACCTTTTACTTAGAACCTAATTGCTTTATGAGTTAACTCTTATGCAAACTTTGATGCTTGTCTCGAAAGTACTATTCATGAAAAGTTTTTGCTTATATGATTCAGTTGTTTACTCATTATCTACTTGCTAGCAAACTATAGACCATTGACCTGGATCACTTCATAACATGTGCTTTACAATACTATTGATCAAGATTATGATTGTAGCATGTCACCTCAGAAAATTATTTGTTTTTTATCGTTTTACCTA
This sequence comes from Poa pratensis, assembly GCA_947311845.1. Lineage (NCBI taxonomy): Eukaryota > Viridiplantae > Streptophyta > Magnoliopsida > Poales > Poaceae > Poa > Poa pratensis. The sequence continues at coordinate 57,383,408 of CAMZMU010000048.1, read as the reverse complement.
CTCGAGGACGAGTAGAACTAAGCTTGGGATGCTTGATACGTCTCAAACGTATCTATAATTTCTGATGTTCCATGTGATATTATACCAATTGTTCCATGTTTTATATACACTTCATAGCATTTTTATGCATTTTCTGGGACTAACTATTAACAAGATGCCACAGTGTCAGTTCCTGTTTTCTGCTGTTTTTGTATTCCAGAAAAGCTAGTCTGGAAATATTCTGGAATTGGACGAAACTTGGACAGAACCTCCTATTTTTCCAACACGTACACGGAGTCCAATGGAGACGGAGGGGAGCCACGAGGCAGCACACCATGGGGCCGTGCGGGCCCCCCTGTCGCGCCGTGGGTGGTGTGGGGCCCACGTGCGTCTCCAGCCACCGCCCTTTCGCCTATTTATTCCTCCCGACGCGAAAACCCTAAATACCGAGCCATTATCAACGAAAAGTTCCAGAGACGCCGCCGCCGTCAACCCTAGCTCGGGAGGGTTCAGAAGAATCTCCCGGCACCTGCCGGAGAGGGGAATCATCACCGAGGGCTCTACAACCATGCCTGCCTCCGGAGTGATGCGTGAGTAGTTCATCCCTTGGACTACGGGTCCATGGCAGTAGCTAGATGGTTGTCTCTCCACTTTATGCTATCATGTTTAGATCTTGTGAGCTGCCTATCATGATCAAGATCCTTATTATAATGCTACATGTGTGTTTGCTGGGATCCGATGAATATTGAATACTATGTCAAGTTGATTATCAATCTATCTTATATGTTATTTATGATTGCATGCTTTCCGTTACTAGTAGATACTTTGGCCAAGTAGATGCTTGTAACTGCAAGAGTGAATATTTATCCTAGATAGTGGGTTCATGCCTCCGGTAATCTGGGAGAGTGACAATAACTTCTAAGATTGTGGATGTGCTTTGCCACTAGGGATAAAATAACCGATGCTTAGCTTAAGGGTGCGCCGTTAGGTCTAATGCATTTGTTTACTTTACAACATTGCTTAATGCGATTATCCGTTGCTTGCAACTTAACACCAACGGGAACTCGGATGACAACCTGGCGGTAGATTATTAGTCATAGACGCTGTTGGATAACGATCTATGTATTTTCTCGTAATGCCCACATGAATATCATAGTAATCATCATGTCATATATACATTGTCATGCGCTCAATATTTTGTCAATTGCCCAGCTGTAATTTGTTCACCCAGCATGTTAGTTATCTTTTATGGAGAGACACCACTAGTGAACTGTGGACACCGGTCCATTCTTTTACACTGATAATACAACAACTGCAAACATTGTTCCTTTTCATTCTCTGCAATTTACTACTGTTTTTCACACCATACGTTTAATCCTTTGTTTTCAGCAAGCCGGTGAGATTGACAACCTCACTGTTTCGTTGGGGCAAAATAATTTGATTGTGTTGTGTGCAGGTTCCACGTCAGCGCGCCACTGACAACCTTCAGAAGTGATTTCTTGCTCCTACTGATCGATTAAACCTTAATTTCATACTGAGGGAAACTGCTGCTACACTGTTCATACCTTCCTCTTGGGTCTCCCAACGAACGTGTGATCCACGTTATCAATCAGCATCCCATATTGCCTCGAGTCGCCATCTCTCTGCTAACAAGGATCGATCAAGCTGGAGGGAGACTGTTTCGAGCTGGAGATTGCTGGGTTTAAGTAGTAGAGAGATGGCATGAGGAAGCGATGATTTTGGCTCATTATTTCCGCTAATTGGGTTGACTGATGTTTGGTAGCGGTGATTTCCCCGATAATAATTGGTTCAGGCTGATGTTTAGGAGCGAGATTAATTGGCATGGAAGCGAGATTTTGGCTCATTATTTCTGCTAATTTCGATCATTGTCCTTGCATTGTTGTGGAAGGGTGATCGATCGCTGTAATTAATTGGCATGGAGGCAATGTGGGGGATAGTCCGTTTCTGTTGAATGATGTAATTAATTGGCATGAAAGCCATGCGTGATTTAAGCGAAGGAAAGGAAAGAAATGATGCTTGTAATTAATTGGACTGGAAGCCATGCGTGATTTTAGGCGAAGGAAAGAACTTACTTTCGGTGAAGCATGGGAAAGAAACCCGCATGCGGGAAAAAAACAGCTAGGGGAGTCCGACGAAGGGGTGGGCAGAAGGAAAAAAATAGCGAGGGGGTTGGACGAAGGGTTTTTTTTTTGAATGTTAGCAGGAGAGCTGCTAAATTCATTGATCAGAAGAAGATTGGTGCAGTTTATAAGGGAAACCAGACCCAAAAACCATACAAAACCCACACGATGCCAACCGGCTTACAACGCACACCCAAAGAGCACAACAAGGCTCGCCTTGCCTAACCCAGCCTAGATGGCGAGGGGTCAGGGCACAGAACCACTTGACTGCGTCACAACCGGATCAGTCATCTCAGAAGTACGACCCTAACTTCAGGAAGGCATTCACCGACGTACGGCCCACCCATAGCACCTAGAAGAAGATCGGCGAGTGGACGACAGGGCTCGACCAATCCTGAAGGAAGCGTTGACAAAGAGATGGCAACAACGGTGTACATTGCGCCCTAGAGGGCCACGCTCCGGGTAGCGACCGACCTTGACTTCACCATCATGGGACTCCATGAGCAATCCGGACAGTACCTCCAAGGAGGGGACGACGCAACAACGCCGCTACTGCCTGCACTAGCAGGGTAGGTCTAGGGTTTCCCCATTGCTCAGGAGGGCATGTCGGAGAGGGCCTAGACGACGCCTACAAGGAGGTGACGGTGCCCGCAGGCGTCGCCGTCATCCGCAAATTCATAGGGATTTCTCCCAACCCTGCCAACAGCCCCATAGTCCACCGAACAGCCACACCACGTCAAGGCTGGACACGCCACCAATGAGAGGCTAGCACATGTCACCGGCAGGGCGGCGGCGACCACCTTGAGCACGCCCCAGCAGCCCGAGACGCTGCCGGTCATCTTGCCCATCCCCGCAGCCAAGAACAGACGTCACAGCGCACAGGTCCTTCCAGCAACAACTTCTCTTCCAGGGCACTGACGCCGCAGCGCGCCGCTAGGGCACAGTGGCTGCGGCCCTCCAGCCCAAGGCCGGCCCAGATCAGGCCCACGGGCCGCCGCAGCCACTCCACCGGCGCTGCACCATCTCCTCGCACCACCCGGCGTTGCTCGACCTTCCTACACCGCGCCGCCGCTCCGGCGCTCCACTTGCCCTCCTCCTTGCCGCACCTCGAGCACGGCCTCTGCATCACCGCGCGACCTCCGGAAACCACCGCATCGTCGTGCTTAGATGGGGTGGGTGGGTGCGTCCTCCTCGCCATGCGCCTTTGGCGGTCGGGCGCCACCGCCGCCGCCGGAAGCACGCTCGATCTAGGATTTTTTCTTTGTGGGTTGGGACGCCCCCGGAGCCGTCCGCGTGAGCAACCCAGGGGGCAGGGGAAAATGACGAAGGGTTCTTTTAGATAGGAGAGAAGGGATATATACTTCAGTGAGCAGTCCCAGCCTCTCAATTTGTTTTTAGAAAGACCCTGCTCTTCAGCAGTTTGCTCGGGCTGCATTGGGCCTGCTGCCCCGCGAGGGCACGCTGCGGCCCTTCTGCTGCTATGGGCCATGCCAAGCCAAGCTCGGCTCAGCAGCCTTTCCCATTGAGATACCCAGCCTATGCCAGATCCATCTGCCTCCAGCCTCACGTGTACACATATTCAACAGTTCGTCGTTGAGAACGAGTATTCATAGGGCAGGCCAACGGATGACTGGCCGGGGCATGCATCAGCAACCGTTATAAAACAGAGATTCTTGGACATACCACACACATGACGTGCCTTCATTCTTGTTATTTCTCCACCTCTCCATCAGCCAGATCCTCTCTTGACGGCAGTACTAGCCATCTATTACTTCGTACAAATGTTTTTTTGCTGCTGCAATTGCAGGTTTGTAAGTTGTTTCTGTTTCGGCATCTCATGTGGTCCTTACAATTACTCCGCACCAACAAAATACACCCGTTGTTGGTCTGTAAACTATCTAGTGCTCTTAGAGTTAATAGCATAAACCTACTAGTTGTCACGTAAAATTTGCGGTTTGGTACCAGTCAACGTCGCAATCTTATTTACATACCATATTTTATCGAAAATTTCTCACTAAACCCAAACCTCGATCTGATGTGAACCCCCTGTTTCTCAGTCCCACCGTTTTGGGAGCAACTACTACTCCATCAGTAGTCTGGTCAGAGTATATGTATATAGCACCTTCCGTGCAATTTCGTTTGTTTGTTGTCGATCATCATCTTGCCTTGCTCACAAAGGCGAGTCTACTAGGGAGGCTTTAACAGGCTCAAGCCTGCCCTAAGAAAAAAAAAATTTACTACTACTAATCTGGTCCAAGCATTAGCTCATCTCTTAGCTCAACTCCCCAGGCCATCTAATATGTTTTACTACTACTAATTTGGTCCAAGCATGCATGTGTGTACAGTGCATATTTGTCCAGTTCTCCAACTATTTTGCTATATGTCTATTGTAATTACTAGTTCCTTTGTTCATGTACCCTCTCACTTTTCCTATGGCAACTGCATCACTTGAGTACATATTTTTGCAAAAAAAGATTACCAAAACAGTTTTGCGCAATAAGGTACCAGATGAATGTCCAAATATTAGCAGTTTAAATTAGGAGATAACGCCTATTTTACTAAAAAGTTCCAAATTAGGGGTCGAAATTCGATATTAAGAAGGCAAAAAATCCAGTAAATACTAACAACGTGTCCAATACTAATCTAGACAAGTTTGAATTTATTTGCACTATAGGATAAGGAGATAATGGCTATTTTTTCTTCAAAAACAGCCTTAAGTTTACTCGATGTTCACTTTGAGCCCGCCCTTCATTTTCTTCCTGGACTCGCCGTTGCTTGCTCATCCCTTTGTTTATTATCTTTGGCTCCATCCAGTAGTATCGGCACATTACAAGTTGCTACAGCACTATCTTTTATATACTATTTTGAGTTGCAAAAGCCGATCAGATTTCTCGCAAATCTGACGTCAACTATGACCTATGCAACGTCAGTTGTGTTCAACAGACAACAAGCAAGGATGATATTTGTAAGCATATGCTGATATGCATGCACGCATGAGCATGACATGATATGCATGCACGCATGACATGAAAGATGATACCAAATTAAGCACATGCTGAGCAACGTAACAGGATTTTTCAATTGTGTAGGTTTGGAGATTGGTATACTTTCTTGCACGGTCTTTTCCACAGGAAAGTATTTTGGCTCTTCCCGAACTCTAGTGCTCCCACCACTCACAAATATTTAAAAAATTGTAAAAACAATCATGGATGTAGCCAATGTTGTATCTCACAACCGTGTGAAATATCAATTTCAAATACATTATATTATGGGCTATCTAAAAATGACAAAATCTGCTAAATTTAGACATTTGGAAATAATCAAATATGCATACTTATATTCACACTTTTGTCATTTTTGTGTAGCTCAATTTAAGTAGTATTTTAAACTGAAATTTTACAGATTTGTGGGATGCACCATTAACTACATCCAAAATAAATTTCATAATTTTTTGAACTCATAAATTTGATTTTCGTTTTTTTAAGAGAAGAGAGCACTAGAGCTCAGGAGCACAAAATATCTACTGTGGTTGCTTTTCCACAACCTTTATTATCATGGGAAAAATATCTGTAATGCAAAATGGACTCCCACGGTCCCACCTACAAGAGTTGGTTTGATACTACCGACCACTATAAATCTAGATCTACCATTCCGGATTTCCAGGGCCACAGCAGATAGGAGATTGAACTGAACCACGACGCGAAAGCGGCCCCAACCCAATCGCAAACGAGCAGAATGCCGTCACCGTCGCCGCTGGTGCGCGTTGTGTCGTCGCGCACGGTGAAGCCGCCGCCCCGGCCGCGCGAGCGCATCGAGCTCACCTCCTGGGACGTCTCAATGCTCTCCGCCAACTACATCCAGAAGGGTCTCCTCTTCGCCCCGCCCGCCGACCCGGCGCTCCACGTCGTCGACCACCTCGCCGCCGCCCTCGCCGACGTGCTCGCCGAATACTACCCCGTCGCAGGCCGCTTCGTCACGGAAAAGCACCGCGACGAACGCGGCGATGTCGTCGGATGCTCCGTCTCAATCGACTGCGACGGCCAGGGCGTCGAGATCCTCCACGCCGTCGCCAACGGCGTCGCCATCGCCGACGTGATACCTCCCGACGTCGACGTGCCGAGCGTCGTCCGCTCCTTCTTCCCGCTCTACGACGCCGTCAACTACGACGGCCAGCAGCACCCCCTCTTCCTGGTCCAGGTCACCGACCTCGCCGATGGCGTCTTCGTCGGGTTCGTCTACAACCACGCGCTCTCCGACGGCACAGCCTTCTGGAATTTCCTCAACGCCTGGGCCGAGGTCGCGCGCTCCAGACTTTTTACGCCTCCGGAACCCCCGCGCCGAAGGCAGCCCTTGTTGGAGCGCTGGTCGCCCGACGGCGGCGCGGCGGTGCCGATCGTCCTGCCGTGCGCCGACGTGGCAGAGATCATCGAGCGGCTATCCCCGCCACCGCTGCGCGAACGCATGCTACACTTCTCGGCGGAGTCGCTGGCAGAGCTCAAGGAGCGGGCCCGGCAAGAGCTTCTGGCGGCCGGGGACACTGCGGGCGCCGCCGCCGTGACGCGGTTCCAGGCGCTGACGTCTCTGCTTTGGCGGTGCATCACCCGCGCCCGGGGACTGGCGCCGGATCAGGAGACGGTGTGTCGGGCAGCCGTCAACAACCGCGGGCGGCTCCAGCCGGCGCTCCCGGCGGAGTACTTCGGGAACACCATCTACGCCATTGGCACGGATGCGGCGCGCTCGCCGGAATTGTTGGCGCGCGGTGGGCACGGGTGGGCGACGGGGGCAGTGGGGCGCGCGGTGGCGGCGCACACGGACGGGGCCATCAGGGCGCGTGTGGCGGCGTGGATGGCGAAGCCCATGGTTTATACCCTGAGCTGGTTCGACCCTTACGCGACCATGATGGGGAGCTCGCCGTGGTTCGACATGTACGGCTGCGACTTCGGATGGGGGAAGGCGTTGGCGGCGCGGAGCGGCAAGGCCAACAAGTTCGATGGTAAGACGTCGCTGTACCCCGGCCGGGAGGGAGGTGGCAGCATTGACGCCGAGCTCACGCTCACACCGGAGCACATGGCGGCGCTGGAACAAGACAAGGAATTCTGGGCCGCCGTGTCACGGGACGTGCCAGCTCCTTAGGCCCTGTTTTGGTTCGTCGTTTCAACCCACAAAACCACCGTATCCAGGCTATGCCGCAAGATGTTCTCTTCTGATACAAAACACCATTTTCGCACGGTGAACATAAAAAAAACCATTCTCCGACGGTTGAAAAGTACTTCGTATTTCGTCGAATTTCTCGTGCAAGGTTGTATCCTATCATAAACGAAATAAAGCCGGAAAGATCATCAGGTTCCCGAGCGAGGCTTCGGAAAACGGATTTTCTACAACTTATATGGCGCGTAAACCGTATTTCTACCATCCGTTCCCGCAACTGAACGGTAAGGTTTTCCATTGAATGAGTTGACCGTACAACGCATTCATCGATAAATCTCGATCATTAATCACGGAAACGGATGGCTAGAGATAGGAGCTGTGCGCCATATGAGTTGTACAAGCTCATAACCGGAGGCTTAGGGCATGTACTATGGTTTTATCTTAATAATACCACGTAAGTTAATTCCTAAGTTGGAGTACATAGAAAGAAAAAAATTACTTCTTTTAGCTAAGAGATAATCTTTTAAAAAAGCCATCTCGCTCACGGATGCCCGGTTTATCACACATCTTTTATTATGTACTGTTTGCACCACCATTGGTGAAAGCATTTTGCAAATCCATAAAATATATCCAATTTCATATCTAGAGATCCTTCAATTTTGCAGCAAAAACCTTCCATATCAAACAAGTTAGCATCAGCATTTGCCACTTTTAATTTGTGCAACGTTTTAGGAATATCTTCCATGCAAGTTTTTTGCAACAAAAAACAGCGAATCTGTGAAGATAAATATAACGAATCTTGGAGCATATCTTAAACATTTATAATCAACAAATATCAAAGACAATATTAATTAACATGGGACTGATTCCCTTTTATGTAACATGTGATGGAAAAAGTCCATCTTAGTTTATATCTCCATTAATAAGCAAATCGAGCAAATCCATGACAGAAAAAATCATGGATAACCGTTGCAGAACAACCAGACCAAGAACAAAGAAAATAACATACAACAATATAACAGAAATATACAAAAACAAATGGGAGCCTAACACATGAAATAATCGAATCTAATCCTCAGAAGGTGTCATATCGACGTGGTAGGCTTACGATACGACCATCTTATCAATCATATCTTAGGGGAAAGCATGATCTGAACATTTTTGGCAGCCGACCAAAGCTGCCTTCCTCTTAGTACTAGTCCAGTACAACAGTCGTCGATCGGACATGGTCACGGCATTGCATTACAAAAAAAAAATGACCGGAACATTACAAATCATAGTAGGAAACAAGTGCGTTCTGTGCTCAGCATTCCACATAATGGGAAGATAATGCAAAGATATTCATTATTCCACCAGATTACAGGCCATAGGAAACAAATACTCCCTCTGATTGGTATTGATTGTCGCGGTTACTGTAGGAATTTGTACTACCTCAATGTGTTTCCACGACAACCATTTCAGACCGGAGGTAGTACATTATTTAGTGCTGATGAGTTGCAGGCATGACATTTTGCATCCTTTGTAGAGGACGCAAGGGTAAGTACAGCACCTTTTCACTCGCAAACCTGGCGACGAAGAGCCATTTCTTCACCTCTCGCCCTCAGCTGGCAGCCTGTTTTTTTTCACGGTTATCAAATGGCTGAGCAATAAGCAGCAAATGTATGTACTGGCTCCTAAATTACAGATCCCACTTGGTACCATTTTCCAAGCTGAAAATAGAAAAAAGGTAAAAGTTGTAGTACCTTTATGGCATCGCCCGAGGTTAACATATATCTTTCTTAGGAATATGCTCAATCTTCTGCCAGTTTGGATGTCTGATCATCTGACAAGACTTTGTGTGAAGGTTGCATTGCAGAACACCACGTTAAGCTCCTCAATGGACCTGGGCAGTGCCGGAAGCCACTGAATGTTAAGGCATGACAAATGATCAGCTTCTTGAGCGACGTGAGCTGTTCCATGTTATCAGGCAAGGCGTCAAAGCTACAGTTACTAAACCAGAGCACCTGAAGACGTACGAGATTCTCGAGTCTAGGAGCAGGTCCAGGTTGGCTACACCGCCAGAAGAAGATCCTTTCCAGCTCCTTGGGGCCGCCATTCTGCGTGCCCACCATCCAGCTTGGATACCTAGAGCCATGGTAGTCCCAGATCTCCAGATGTTCAAGCTGCGCCGGAGGACAGAGGCCCTCCATCACCTGTGCCTCTGCTTCGACATCTGGTCTGCGGCTCTCACGGTCCCAGCACAGTTCCAGGTGTGCCAGCCGTTCCTTAGCGGCTAGATTGGCTTCGAGAGCTTCCTCCTTGCTTTCGACGTTGCGGAGACCAAAGATGTACAGCTTGCCGCGGAGACCATTTTGGTTCCTCAGCTGCTTTATCTGGTACTCTTCTTCCTTCGTCACTGTGAACTCTAGTCTATCGTCTGAATCCGCCATCAGGTGCAGCAAGTAGTCGGCTGCTCTTTGATGTAGTGCCAATATGAGAGTAGAAGATGCATCAACGATTACGCGCATGGTAATCCCAGAAGCAAAAAAGCATACTGCATTGTGTGGATATAGAGGTTGGGGTATATTACCTAGCCGGGGGTGGCAGAATCCGGCCGGCGACTGCAGCAGGTCGTGGCAGCCGGCAGGATGAAGACTTGGGAATCAGGATGTGTTCAGCGGATTGAGCTTCTGCAGGTATCCATGGTACGGTGGACTACCTTTACCGAAAACGGGAAAATTGAGCTAATCGATGCTTGCTGATACACACGACACGAGTAGAACATGCAGGGGGAGCTACTACCTTGGGATGTGATCACGCCTGTCACTCAGCTACCTGCTAGAAGAGCTGACAACAATAGAATCAAGATCACTGGAGGGTGAGGGCGGTTCTGGGACACCAACCAAAAATCCGATGGTGCGGTGGCCAGAGTGAATGAAAAATGAGCTAATTCGATGCTTGGATTTATGCTTTGGAAGAATTGGTATGGGAATAATTGCAGGGAAAACATGGCACGGATATTTGAACCTGTAAGGCGTTCGTTATTTGGGCCAAAATCTTGTTGTTCTAACTTAGATTTCGTCATTTCGGAGCAAAATCTAGTTATTTCACAGGATCAGTAACAGTTTCTGAAGCCTATATTGGCCAGTATAGACGCATAATATGTTATCATCCTCAAGGATGAAAACAGCCACGTACCTATTTCCTCCATCCCGTAATATAAGACGTTATATATTACAGGGGACGGGGGAGTAGTTTACATTCCATCAACAAATAGCCAAGCCATCATTCCACAAACGCCACTCCATAAACTTGAAATAGCGGCATTAGCAATATAGGTCAAATTTGTTTACTCAATGTTAGCTTCAAGTTTTTTAACAAAGTCGCAAATAACTCATAGATGGTGGCTGACAAGGTAGTACGAGCTTACTAATATGGTCACCAGTTAATGTAGAAACATCCTAGACTGGGTCATAATCCTATATGAGACTGTCCATGAGATGCATAAGGTAGTGATCCTCAAAAGTTTGACTCTGAGAACGCCTATGATAAGGTCAAATGGGTTTTCCACCATCTAACTCTCCATGTGAAGTTTGACTATGAAAACACCTCCAATCTATGGCAGGTTCAATCTGAGATCCTTCTACTCTACCTCATCTCTCCAGATCATCTATACATACAATCAATTAGAGTTTTCGACATAGTAGCATTAGTGAATAGTGATCATTTTGACATAGAATCCAAACGAAATCCCAGTGTACTGAACGCGAATAGAAAGAACACGAGTTACATAGGATCCAACCGAACCAAATAATCTGGAACATCTTATGAAAATCATTGGTGAATACAAAATGGTGCATAACTATCACATTATAAATCGGTTCATGTAAATCAATTATACATGTGATTCATCTTTTACATTCATGCAACAAGACTGAAGAACTGAACCAGCATTTGGGATTGGGAACTGTATTGAATTTGACTTCAGCATCAATAAATTGCATGCAGTTTAGCTCAGGAAAAAAGTTTTTCATTCTCTAACAAAAATAAAGGACAAAATCATTGGAATTATTTAGAACATGAATAATCCTGAGCCAGAATAATGGACCATGAAAAGATTTTTGCATCTGGGCATGGGAAACATGAGCATCTAGACCATGAATAAATTCTTGTTAACATGAAAATGGATAGAGAATAGATCAACACATACTTAGTTAAATTGTGTATATAATAGATGGTTCTGCATGGCTAAATCATGTTACGCAACTATGTTATATAACAGCACATACAATGCAGGTCTTAGCGACATGATTGAAAAATTAGGCCGTTTTTTATGCCACCAGACACCTAGGATGACATTGGTGCGAATAGGCACCAATGCTTAAACCGGAGCTTATGTATTTAAAAAAAAGATTTTTATGTACTGTATGATAATTATCTAAGCACAAAAAAGCAGATTCTTATATTGTATTAGAAGACATATACATAGATGCTTAGTGCTCAACTAGTCAGAAAGAGATATCTATTAATAGAACACCAGCAGTTTCCTATGTTCAGAGGAAACTTAGCATACATGAAAAGGACCAGCAGTTACTGCCCAGAGTTTACTTGAAATATTTCAAGGCTTGAAAAGTAAATAATACAGAAAATGAATCCCTGTGAGGAGTGAATTTTACAGCTTGCACAGTGAATATGAAAATAAGGTTTGGGGGGTGGGAAGGGAACATATATGCAGTATATTAACACAATTACTAGTTTACTACAAATTAAGCACATTCCTATAAGCAGAGGCGTACCCACGTTATGCTTGGGGGGTGCCGAGGAAACAGGGTCCCGAGTGAATTTCTTTGACATGTTACATGTATATACAGTGTGTGACACCCCTATTTGAAGTAATATGCACATGTGAATTAAATGAGGACACCGGGATTTTTTGATCTAGGTCCAACCCAGCCTGTAAAAGCCATAAGTTGATGAAAATAGAAAAAATGTTGGTGTTGTTAATCATCCTCTCAATCCCTTTGTTATTCACACGGCAGGAGCTAGAAACTAAGAGCAAGCCCTATGAAGAAGTCTTCAAAGTTGGTGTCTTTCAATTGTGAGACTTGTATAACCAAACGATGCAAGAAACACAATCAGGGCATCAACCACAATCACTTTATATCTAATTTTATCACGTATAAAACATCTATAAAGAGCAGTGGTTCTATAATTCAATAATCCCTTAAATCAACTCCCTTTGTTTCTAAATGGCCACTGCCCTAGGAATTTAGAAGTAAACAATAACCAAAGTAAACAATAACCTTCTGTTTCCAGGACCCTGATGTTGTTGTCGATCGGCCTGCTCTTTCTCTCACGAACGGAGGTGGAAGAAAGGACAGAAAATGGACACAGAAATTTTGCCGACGACGAACGCCGCCACGGGCGCACCAACGCCCTAATCTTCTTGTCTTTTTACAGTGGCTACATGGCTCGCTCCGATGCCTTACAAACGAGGAGTACAGAAGGTTTTATAGCCGGGCTGACGCTGGAACTCCACGCTGCCCTCAACTCTGCCGTTCGATCCGGCCGCGCACGACGCGCACACACGCACGACGCGGCTGCCTCCCAACGGATCACAACGGCTCCTCCTACTGCATGCAGCTCCTCCGCGCTACGTACACGGCGAGCTACAGACTAAGTCCAAACGCACGCACACGCACGACACAACGGACCACACACGTCACGGTTTATTGGCTAACACCTGACGCCAAACAACAGCTCACACTAGAATTGGAGATGAGAACAGGAGGAAAGAGATGAGAAATAGAGGTAGTATTGCTTCGTTACAACTATTTGAATACAACTCTAACAAAGAACATCAGGGTAAGTTGAAAACAACGTTGGTTGTGTGGAGGTGCAGCTCCTTTCTTTGCATATTTATGGTTGGCTGTTCCAAATGGCACAACGCACAAGAGGATCAGTGACCTTTTTAAAAATTGGAAAGTAATATATTCACTGCAATAGGTTGCAAGACAAATTATAGTGATACAAAAAAGGACCAATTTCACAGGTGGGACAGCGAACTATAAACAGTAGTCCTTGTAAGGGAAGGAGTCAAATCAAGTAATGTGATTTATCACCTATCCGTCCCTGAGGATATACCATTAAACAATCAACCGATGCAAAAATCAATATTCAGCTGTGAGTATCAAAGGGATCAACTATAGATATGTTACTAGCATTCTTCGAAAACCTAACAAGGCTATTCCTATGTCTCTCAAAAAGAACTTGTGCTCCTAAAGATGCCCTATTCTCCAAATGCAGACGCTTTTTCTGGCTTGTCAACCATGATGGGTTGCAGTCATTTTCACACAAAAGTTTCATCACCTCTAGTACCCTTGCACTAGAAATAAGAAATGTGGCAAATTGTTGCTCACGTTTTCGCCCTGTGTATCCTACAAGCACCACTTTCTTCAGATGATGGTCAAGGCATTCAGTCAGATGACATGTTTTATCGTGGTTCATCGTTTGCATGCTCCGCGGCATCACCATATGCGACTGAAAAGGAGACATAAATCTTGTTATTCCAACCAGGAACGAAGAAAGAATGTCCCAGTTATCAATGTGCCTCAAATATACAAAGTACCGTGATATGAAGAGCTTCCAGGCAGGGAAAACACTGGAGGAAATCAACCACAGGTTTCACCTGCGGATCGACCATCTCTAGCGCCAGCGTCTTCACTGTCCGGAACTCCACCGATGCCGGCAGTCTGACAGCACGCATTGCGTGGAACAATGCCGAACCAAGCTGCAGTGACGGGATTCCGACCCCCAAGTACCCGAGCGTCCTCAGCCTCGGAGCATGAACCACATGTAACGACGGCCCCCAATTGATGTCGTGCGCGAGCAGCCTCTCCAGGACGGGCGCATCCTCGACGATGAGGTCCTCGAGCTCGTGGACCTCCAACAGACGCCGCACCAGCAAGACGGACACCGTGAGGCTGCGCAGGCTCTGGGAGCACACGCGGAGGCTCCGGCAGCCGAAGATGCGGTCTAGCGACAAGCTGACGAGCGCGGGGCAGGCGGCGAGCAGGCCGTGCAGTGTGAGGGAGGACACGTAGGCGTAACGGAGGGTGAGATTGGCGAGGTGGGGGAAGGAGACAGCGGAGGCAGTAGCATCCTCGGGGAGGTGGCAATTGCAGAGGTCGGCGACGGTGAGGGAGTGGCAAGCGTGGAAGGACGGCGGGAGGCGCAGGGACTCGGAGGGCGGCGCTAGGACGAGTTCTTGGAGGCCTTTGAGCGCGAGGGTTCGGAGCCAGGAGTCAAGATCGGTGCGGGTGGGGCGGATGAGGAGGAGGTGGAAGCGGACGGCGTTGCAGCGGTGGGAGACGAGGATGTGGGAGATGGCATCCGCGGAAGGGGGGCGGAGGTGTGAGTCGATGAGGTGGAGCGGGGCAGAAAGCCAGAGGCGGCGCCAGCGGGAGGATAGTGCTGTTGTGCGCGCGGCGGCGTCGATTCGGAGGAGGGAGAGGATGCTCGTGAGGAGGCAGTCTGGCAGGGAGCTGATCAGGTCGGGATCCTCGCCGGCGGCGGCGGGGATTACGCTCTTTGCTGTGTCTGTCATTTCCGGACTGAAGTAGCTAGTGAGCTAGATTTGCCAGCGCCGAGGTCGTGGGTTGGGACCGGGATCCACTGACTTCAACTTTATAACTCTCATCTCCGTCCAACTTTTATCTAATGGTGCAAATTTATCCCGAAATTAAAACTCTTCTGTAAACTGTAAACTGTACTCCCTCCGTTCCAAATTAGATTACTTCTATCTTTACCTAATAATAAAAGCGCTAAGGCTTCCGCGGTTTGGTGTGTCATTGAATTTGATTTGTCCCTGAAGTTGTAAATAATTACCCACCTATGCCACCGGTAAGTGAAAAAAACGTTTCGATTATATTTGTCGTACGTCATCCTATCATGGCGAAGAGTTTTTCCTCCGGTTACTAATCGATCCGCCGGCCAAGTTGTGCTCGGTTCGGTTTCTAAATTGTCCAGTTCCAGCGGCCGGGCGCGCGTGCTGAGCAGGGCCTGGCCAAGACGAAGTAGGAGAACAGCGCAGGTGCGTTGGGAGCAGGCAAGCCGCATGGCCTCGATCCTCTCGGCCACAGTGAGCGGCAGCCATGCATGACAGTAGTGCTTCCGTCAACGGTATAAAGGACTTTGGATGATCAGTTGATCACGTCGTATGCATGTATTAGTATAGGGATTTGGTCATCGGCTGATTGATTCTGCACACTGTAGTCATACTAGCGACTGGCTTGAATGCTTTCTTTTTTTAATGGGGAAAAATATTTGTATAGTCATGCTAACCACTTCTCGAATTTAAGTTTCTAAAAATTGTCATTTTTAAGTTTCTAAAAACCGTGAAAAAATTCCTGGATGTAGATATTATCGAGATCTACAATCATGCAAAGTTTCAACTCCAAATTCGCTGTATTTTGGGCTGCACAAAAAAGATAAATGGGTAGATCTGGGCGGTGAACAATACAGTTTCAAAAATTTGAAATTCTCCCCGATTTGTCCTTTTTGTACAGCCCACAATACAACGAATTTGGAGTTGAAACTTTGCATGATTGTAGATCTGAACAATATTTACATTCGGGAATTTTTCCCGATTTTTAGAAACTTCAAAAATATCGATTTTGAATTTTTCAAAAAACAAGCTCCATGTAGCTCGGGTTCTAAAAATCCACTCTCTCTATCCATTTGTCAGTGTCGTGTCGTGACACAAAAGGCCAGCCCAAGTCCCAGCACAATCCATAAGGAACAAAAGAGTGGACTAGGTTTCTAGCAGACTCTTAAGGTTTCTCTAAATTTTCAAGAGGGGGAGAACGATCACGTGTGCATCGACGACAACTGATGGTCGTGCTGGGCACACCACCAACGTCGAGGCATGCACCTAAAATTAGTGGCGGGGCATCATACATTGGCACGGACCAAAGCGCGACACTGGCGGCATGCCTGCGTCAGCTGATAGCGTAGTGACCAATTTGTCAACTCCTTAACATGTCGTTCACCGTAGCAACGCACGGGCATATTTTGCTAGTTTATGTATAAGTGGATATATCTATATACTTAACATGTCTAGGTACATCCATATTTAGGCAAATGAAAGTCATCTTTTTTTTTTGAATTTTTCCATATATATTAAACCAACAAAGAGTACACGATTACATCGATTACAAAAACAATACTAAAAGACACGAACAAATCTATAAAATCTTCAAGCCATTTCTTTTTCCATGACACAATCTTGTACTTTTCTGAAGACAGCCGTAGAACAACGCCGAATACACCAAACCACAGACCTGTGAATACCAACGAAGTTTCTCCCCTTTTAATTTTGAGCCGCAATGTCAAGGCTTTGTGCACGCACGCAACCATTAAATTAATTAAGCAACATCGGCAAGAGCACCACCACAGCACCACTGATATTCCAGGGACAAATAACCGAACCACTTTGTCGACGTCGTTGGGAGCCAAGAGAGCGAATCACCATTGCCGAAGACGTAGTAGCCGGGATAGATAATGCGAGGACAAACCTCCTCGCGGCAACCATGAGAAACAATCCAAGCTTGATCTGGCGAAGCAAGATCTGAAGAACCATACCTAGACAAACTTAATCTTCCACATCCACCATTGACGTCGGGAAGGAGATCTCACCGACGAACGAAGCGCGGATGATCATTTATTGCAGATGATGCCATCTCCATTGACGAAAAAGATAACAACCAAAACCAAGCTCTAACATTAAGGACCTTTGTATAGCGCACTGCGCAGGTCCGAGGTCCCCACCCCTCCTAGTGCCAGCGACACCTAGAGGAGGTGAGGACCCGTCAATTCTTAGACGAAGCCGACGATGAAGATGTAGATGGCGCCGGCAAGATGAAACTCATCTAATTTGACATGGGGTGTTACGTTGTGTGTTCAGAAAAAAATTAGCTTCATTTGGATAAATGGTTTATCATAACTTGGGATTTCATGTTTTGAACTTAAAAGGCTATTAAATCATAAACCGGTGATCCAAAAAAATCTAAAATTTCCCAGAATACGTAACATATAAAATTCACAGGATTTTTTTGATTTTTCTGAGAAATTTTAATTTTGAATTCCAAATTTAGACCATTGTATCGAAATTGGATGGAGTTGAGACCCCTAAAATTGCAGTGTAACTTTATATGGTGAAGTCACTGGATCTCAATCCCGTGGGTTGAGGGGTCAAGGAGACGAAGTCGAGGACCAGCTGATGCGGCACGAATCCATTGCTGGGGCGTGGGGGCAACAGGGGGAGCAGCTCGGCGTTTTGATCGACGACCAACTATCCTTCCGGCGAGACTGGTTTCGGGAAAATGTAGAAAGGACTAGAGCGGTGGAAAGCAAAATCTTGGGAGGTAGAGAGGAGGGAGAAAAGTGAAACCTAAAATTGGAAAAACGGGACTATAGCGTGAGGAAAACATTTTGCCTTGGCAAGAGTATGTGCTTGGATAAATCGTAAAACACAAAAATAAATGATTTTTTAGTATTATACTCCCAATAATCCAGAATTATAAAATCTTTAAATATAACCGTACTGAAATTAGTTAACAGACACACTAAGTGATTCAGAAAAAGTTAAATATCTCATAATTTGGAACGGATGGAGTACATGTTTGTGTCATTAGACATGTGTCAAAATGCATCTTAGAAGAAAAACTATCTCAAAATGTGTGACACGAATATGTTTTTTTTAGAAATGGGGAGAAGCCCCAGCCTCTGCATCACGAGGATGCACACAGCTGTTTTATTACATTTTTTGAAGTATCAGGTTCCACGAATTAGAACTCAAGCATCAGAAAGAGTAGCGATGAACACTAGGCAGCGAAAAACAACAGGAATGAAACACTTATGCATCACTTAATCTATTGAAAATCTGTCAGCCAGCGAAATTGTAGAACGCCCGAGCAACCGCCTCAAGCCGGCCACACCCATAAGCCACTTCCTCTCGTTGCTCAAATGGGAGGAGGAAAGACCACGCGCCAAGTAGGGACGTAGCTTTGTAGATAACCTGCAAATAGTTCATGTGTTTGGATTTATTAAACACTAAATCATTTCTACACGTCCACAAGGACCAAAGTATAGCACATACGCCTACTCGTACGCGTGTTTTATCAATTTTTGCATCTCTCTCAACCAATTTCCAAACATATTCGTAATATCGGCTGGTGGTGGTAAATCAAACATATTCATTCACATATTCGTATGACATGAATATGTGAATGATTCAAAATAAAATAGAGCTTTTTTGTGAATCAGGGGCTTGTATTTTGTACTAGCAGTGATTATAATGCTTTGTTGCGCCGGTTAGCCTCTCGTTGCAGCTGGTGCGAACACTAGTAGAAAAACAGCCTGTAGTCCCGGTTGGGGAGGGCCTTTAGTCCCGGTTTTCCAACCGGGACTACCAAATCGGGACTAAAGGCACCGTCCTTTAGTCCGGTTGACCACGAACCGGGACTAAAGGCCCTCCACCTGGCCACGGCCGAGCGCAGCGCGACGAGGATCTTTAGTCCCGGTTGGTATTACCAACCGGGACTAAAGATTTGTGTTTTTTGTGTTTTATATTCAATTATTTTTCAGGATTTAGGGGTTAGGGGTTTATGGGTTTAGGGTTTAGGTCCTACATGTAGATCACGTTGATGCATATACATACAAAAATTTGGTATATATATCTATTTAATTACATGGAGATCATTAAATTACATGGAGGCATTAGCGGCAATGGAATTCTCCACGTGGAGATATGACCTCCGTAAGCAAAAATCCCGCGATTTCCTCTTGAATTGCTTTTAGGCAGTTCATTGGTAGGAGCTTGTCCCGCATCTCTTCCATCTAGATCAATATCAAATCATCATAAAAGAAATTATTAATGAAACTCAACACAAATGATGGTAATAAAATAAAATTTTGAATAGTGTTTACGTACCTCACATTGTCTTTCAGTTCTTTTCCGCTCACTGGTCGTCATGCGAATGAACTCGCAAACGTAGTATGCACATAAATTACTCCCTTATTCCTGTTTCATGCACTTTACGAGAATAGAATTCAATCAAATAATAATCAAGCATGATAATGTTATTGAAACTAGAATTAAAGAGATATGCGGACCTAGCTAGTACTACTTACCGAGATCCGTCGAAAAGTCAGCTTCGGTTTCCATTCACCGGCAACCTCCTTGATGAACTTTTGCCAACACCTGCCCGGCAAAGAAAATGAAATGAAGGAGTTATTAATTACTTGATATCAGGAAATGAACGAAAGAGGCCGATATAGTGCAATAATGATTGAAATTATCCATCGAGCATAAAAACCATGGTCTCGTATTCTTCAGGCTTTTTTTTAACGAGTCATTGACTTGAACGATTGCATCGTCAATTCTAATGATTAGCAGAATCCAGTGGAATCTACGCACGTTTATATACGCAGGAATGCATAACTCATGAATTACACTTAACATCGAGTAAGCAAAATAGAATGTGTACAAGACAGTAACACTCACTTGAAGTTGTAAGGCCATAGTATTTCTGTGCAGTGATTTTGTTCCTTTAAAAACATTAGCAAGTTAGCCTCTGTGTCCGTGGGGAAGTTTTCTACGGTATATTCATGCAAGTTATATGGGTCAATGAACCCAATGTCATAGATATTCCTTCTTCTGCATTCGAGAATCTTCCATCTGCATAATAGCGTACAAAAGAATATAGTGTGGATAATTACACGCAATGAACGAGCTGAGCTAGAGACTTAAATTACAGAAATAAATCACTTACATACAATAGGAGCTGACGATAGATTTGTCGAGGACGTCTTGATTGAATAACTGGAATTTTTCTTCAAGATCAATATTTATCTCATTTTCAGTGAAGTAATGCTCTCTCTTAAGTGCCACCGTGAGGGTGGTTCGCTCTTCCTTTGCGACTTTCATGTACCACTCATGCAATCTTCGCATTTGTGTTGGTAGACGCTGACCTCCTCAGGTCGGACCAGAGACTGCCCATGGACATATTTCCATGCTAGCTCAGCAATGGGGAAACCAGTGTCGCCTATGAGTTGAGAAACAAAGTGAAACACCTTGAGCGGGGGGATCGATTGTATTTCATGTTCTCCGAGCTGGGGAACTTTTTTCCCGCTTGCACTACTTCTCGCCTGCTGCATTTGTTCCTTGTATGTCTTCTGAATACAACGCTCATAGTCTGTCGGCATATTTTCCAGATGTGACGGTAGTCGCTCAAGAAATTCCACAAAGTGCTCACGGACATGCGGTTCTATTATCAGCTTTGGCTCGGGCTGTTTCGGTGCAAGTTGTCTTTTCACATCGGCAGCCACAACCCTGTCAAGTTCCTCATCACTCATTTCGTAAGGTAACTTGGCAGGAGCCTCGTCGTTCTTGGTTTTCTTCTTTCTACCTTTCTTCTTAGTCGGCGAAGCGGTGGGCTTCCGCTTTTGCCACTTAGGGGGCGGAGTCGGCTGACGCTCCGGAGATCGAGATGGACTCGCGTTGGCCTCCCTCTCGACGAAGGGTGGACTTGGAGGTGGATTGCTACTCGGAGGAGTCGGTGGCCTTGGCGTCGAGTCTGCAAACACGATGTATTCCTTTTTCCATAGAATGATAGCACCCGTGACTTCTCCCAGTGCCGTCTCCCCTTCACCTCCAGCTATGTCAAGCTCTAGTGTCTCATATCCCTTCAGAACTTCATCCACCCCGACACGAGCATAGCCAGCTGGAATCTGACAGCCATGTAAGCGTGCTCCAGGTTCATTAGGTAAAGCAGAGCCGACCGCCACCTTGAAGGATATGTTCTTCATTGATTGATGTAGCTCACACATTTTCTTCTCTGTGATATCATCCACGGGGTAGCGAGCCATCGATACTTCATCCATAGTCAGTGCATCATGATCAGCCTGGACCGCCGTGGAACCCACGCTGCTTTTCCGCTGAGATGGGACGGCATCGAATGCAGGATCTTCTTGCTGCTGAGATGCCCTTAGTTGGCTAATTGAGTCCAGTTGCTCCTGCTGCCGTTGGAACTTGCGTTCCAATTCCTCGTGGTTTCTTTCTAGCTTCTGAAACCGGTCTAACTCCTGCTTCTTTTTTCTCTGGCGACTTCTATAAGTGTCATTCCACTCCGAAAACCCAGCCCTCCACGGAACATCGGCGCCTTTGCCTCGTGTTCGTCCTGTGTGTTCAGGATTCTCGTGGGCGAGTGTCAGCTCGTCGTTCTCCCTCTCGGGCTGGAACGTTCCCTTTTGAACTTTTCTATTGCTTTAAGAAGCTCTTTGGAGACTGTTTGAATTTTTTCCTTTGCAATAATCTGCCCTGTCCGTGGGTCCAACGATGCCCCATGCCTGTACAACCAGTGCTTGTACCTCTCGGGTGATTCCGCTGTAGCTGTAGTGATCCCTTTAGCAATCAGTTCGGCGTCATTTTTTCCCCACTTAGGCACGACAGTCTTGTAGCCACCTGTCCCCATAGTATGGTGATATTTCTTTTTCGCAGCATTTTCCTTATTTTTTCTGACCTTACCACAGCTTCAGACGAATCCGTGTATGCCACAAATGCGTCCCAGTGATCTTTTATCTTCTCTAGTGCTCCAGTGAATGTTGGAGTTCTTTTTTTCTTGATATAATCACTCTTTAATTTTTTCTTGAAGGTCTGGAATTGTGTGGCCATCTTCTTAAGAGCCCACTCCTTGGCGGTAGGTTGAAATGTGCCAAGGGCATATCCCAAAGCAAATTTTTGGATCTTTGGTCGACATAAGTTACTCCATCTACCTTTGGCTTATTCCATTCTCGAGTGGTGATCGGGATGTTGTCCCTAACAATAACTCCGCATTGATTTACAAATTTTCGTGCGTTCTCTACGGGAGCAAGCGGTGCGCCATCTTCAGCAAATTGGTCGATCGTGAACCTTTGACCATCGCCCAACTTTTTGGTCGGCCTCGTTGCCTTCTAGCAGATTGGCTCGATCCGGAGGGCTAAAAGAAGAAAGATTCGTTATATATATATATATATATATACAAATCAATTAATGCATCTAGTGATCACGATAGGCTTAATATACCTCGCCGGACTCCGTGAAGTGTCCATCATTTTCTGTGCCATCATTGCTTGTTTGTAGCTCAATTCCCTCACCAGACTCGTTCAGATATTGTGAGCCGTCATCCTCATCTCTTCTACCGGTACGAATTATATCGAATATTGCATGTTCCTCGTCTCTGTCGTGGTGTCCATAGCTTATCTAATCCAGAAGAAAGATAAAACAATTTAGAATATGAAAATGTCTAAGTCAGTAAGTGCAAATTTTCAAAAATCAACATTTCCTATAACATAACATTTGCAATTTTCAACATGTTCTAGTAACTATGTTACAAATAGTTAACAAATTACTTCTAACAAATTTTTCTAACAAATTTTTTCTAACAAATTTCTTCTAACAAATATGTTCCAACTAACATCACTAGTAAATCACTAGTGAATCGGATATGTACTAGTAAAGCATATGGATCCATAAATATGTTCCAACTAACATCACTAGTAAATTTGCTAACACTTTAACCTAATTTTGCTAACACTAACTTGGATTTTTAAACCTCGGATTTTTAAAACTTGGATTTTTAATCCTCGGTATTTAAACCTAAATTTGCTAACACTTTCACCTAATTTTTCTAACACTAACTTGGATTTTTAAACCTAAATTTGCAAAACTAAAATTAACAGTACATGATTTTTGGAGAGCTGCACAACATATATATTATGAACTTACAAAACTAAAATTGGTATCATCTTTTAACAGTACATTTTTTGGACAACACAATCAGTACAACAAAATCTGACAAGCATAACTACACAGCAATCTGACCACAACAACAATAGCAGAACAACAACAGCAGTAGATCGACAAAATTTGGGGCAATAATCGAGGTGTGTGCGCGGTGCTTTGGACGTCGACATCGTGGAGCTGCTGAGGACGAGCTCGGGGGGCCGAGCGGGAACGGGGGGGGGGGGGGGAGAGGAGATACCTTGCGGGCGCGCGGCGGCCAGAGGAGGGGAAGAACAGGGGGTGGCGGAGCAGCACGACAGCGTGGGTAGCCTCGGGCGCGACGGCGAGCAGCACGGAGACGTCAGGGGCGCGACGGCGAGCACACGGACACCTCGGGCGCGACGGGAGGAAGAAGATCGATTTTTGCCAAGTCTGGAACTGGAAGAAAGGGAGGAGAGGAGTCGCGGTTATATACAAAACGCCTTTAGTCCCGTTGGCACCACGAACCGAGACTAAAGGTCCTTTAGTACCGGGTGGTGCCACCAACCGGGACTAAAGGTCTATTTTTGGGCCGGCCGCGAAAATTCGCGCGCGAAGCCCACCTTTAGTCCCGGTTGGCATTGCCAACCGTGACTAAATGGGCTTTTGGAATTGGTTTATTTTTTCTCTTGTTCCTTTTTCTTTTTTCCTTTTATATCTATTTGATTTACATGTTTAATTGTCTATATTTGTGAAAAACATATCTATATTTGTAAAACTCATATCTATATTTGATTTAATTGTTTAATTTTCTATATTGATTTAATTGTTTAATTGTCTATTGATTTCTTTTATATTGATTTCTTTTATATCTATTGATTTAATTGTACAAATCAAGTCAAATTAGTTTCTAAAAAATTGTAAATCATATCTATATTTGAAAATATACTCAACAACTTTTGGAACATCCAATATTTTTTTGCACTTGGTTGCAAATGGAGTTCTCTGTCTCATAGAACCAGAACCAAAAATCAGTGTTTAGAGTTTTTTCTTCAGAATTTTCAGAACACAGTTACATAAAAGGGTTAATACATTATTATACATCACCAACATCCCTATCTAGTGTTGGGGTATAAAACTTTTTATCTTCACGTATGTCGACGCTTTCTTATGATTGCGCCGTAACCATGGAGAATCTTCATTATTTAACAGGAGTCTTGGGTCAGTGTTCACTGTAAGGGCGGAATTTCATCAAACTTATCGTAATCTTCTGACATGTCTGTCTTGTCCTCCACTCCCACGATGTTTCTTTTCCCTGAAAGAACTATGTGGCGCTTTGGCTCATCGTATGATGTATTCGCTTGCTTATCTTTTCTTTTTTTCGGTTTGGTAGACATATCATTCACATAGAAAACTTAAGCCACATCATTGGCTAGGACGAATGGTTTGTCTCTGTACCCAAGATTGTTGAGATCCACTGTTGTCATTCCGTACTGCTGGTCTACCTTTACCCCGCCTGTCAGCTTGACCCATTTGAACCGAAACAAAGGGACATTAAAAGAAGCTACATAGTCAAGTTTCCATATCTCCTCTATGTAACCATAATATGTGTGTTTTTGTCCATTGTTGTTTGTTGCATCAAAGCGGACACCACTGTTTTGGTTGATGCTCTTTTTATCTTGGGCGGCCGTGTAAAATGTATTCTCATTTATCTCGTACCCTTGGAAAAGTCAATATAGTCGAAGATGGTGACTTGGCCAACAAGTACAGCTGTTCTCCAACAGTGGTGTTATTCATGAGATGTGTTTGCAACCAACCGCCAAAAGTCTCCATGTGTTATTGTTTAATCCAGGAGTCAGGCTGCTCCGGGTTTTCGGAGCGTACAATATTCATGTGTTCCTCGATATATGGAACCACCAAGGTGGAATTTTGTAGAACTGTGTAATGTGTTTGAGTGAAAGAATGCCCGTTCATACTTATTATTGCTTTCTTTCCTAGCGTGCCTTTTCCACTCAGTCTCCCCTCATGTCACGATTGAGGAACACCAATCATATTAAGGTCAGGAATAAAATCAACACAAAACTCAATGACCTCCTCTGTTCATAGCCCTTGGAGATGCTTCCTTCTGGCCTAGCACGGTTATGAACATATTTCTTTAAGACTCCCATGAACCTCTCTAAGGGGAACATATTGTGTAGAAATACAGGGCCGAGAATGGTAATCTCTTTGACTAGGTGAACTAGGAGGTGCGTCATAATATTGAAGAAGGATGGTGGGAACACCAACTCGAAACTGACAAGACATTGGACCACATCCTTCTATAACCTTTGTAGAATTTCTAGATCGATTACCTTCTGAGAAATTGCATTGAGGAATGCACATAGCTTCACAATGGGTACTCAAACATTTTCCGGTAGAAGCCCCCTCAATGCAACAGGAAGTAATTGTGTCATAATCACGTGGCAGTCATGAGACTTTAGGTTTTGGAACTTTTTCTCTGCCATATTTATTATTCCCTTTATATTCGACGAGAAGCCAGACGGGACCTTGATACTGCTCAGCACTTCAAAAAAGATTTCCTTCTCTTCTTTGGTAAGAGCGTAGCTGGCAGGACCTTGATACTTCTCTAGATGCAGGTCGTCTCGTTCGTTCATACGTTGCTGTTCTTGCCGTGCTCCCGGTGTATCTTTTGTCTTCCCATACACGCCCAAGAAACCTAGCAGGTTCACACAAAGATTTTTCGTCACGTGCATCACGTCGATTGCAGAGTGGACCTCTAAGATTTTGCAATAGGGTAGCTCCCAAAATATAGATTTCTTCTTCCACATGGGTGCGTGTCCGTTAGCGTCATTCGGAACAGATTGTCCGCCATGACCCTTTCCAAAGATTACTTTTAAATCCTTGACCATACCATATATATCATCACCAGTACGGTGGGTAGGCTTCGTCCGGTGATCTGCCTCACCTTTGAAATGCTTGCCTTTCTTTCTTAAGAGATGCCTGATCGGAAGAAATCGACGATGCCCCGGGTACACATTCTTCTTACATTTATCAAATATATACTTTCAGTCTCACCTAAACAGTGCGTGCATGCATTGTATCCCTTGTTTGTCTGTCCTGAAAGGTTACTAAGAGCACGCCAATCATTGATGGTTACAAACAGCAACGCTCGTAGGTCAAATTCCTTTTGTTTGTGCTCATCCCACACACGTACACCTTCTTCACGCCACATTTTTAAAAGTTCTTCAACTAATGTCCTCAGGTACACATCAATGTCGTTGCCGGGTTGCTTCGGGCCTTGGATGGGCACTCGCATCATAATGAACTTCCGCTTCATGCACAACCAAGGAGGAAGGTTATAGATACATAGAGTCACAGGCCAGGTGCTATGATTGTAGCTCTGCTCCCCAAAAGGATTCATGCCATCTGTATTTAGACCAAACCATAAGTTCCTTGCGTCACCTGCAAAGTCCAGGAACTCTCTCTCGATTTTTCTCCACTGCGACCCATCAGCGGGGTGTCTCAACATCACGTCTTTCTTACGGTCTTCTTTGTGCCATCGCAACAACTTGGAATGCTCTTTGTTTTGGAACAAACATTTCAACCGTGGTATTATAGGAGCATACCACATCACCTTGGTAGGAACCCTCTTCCTGGGGCGCCCGCCCTCAACATCACCGCGGTAGAGGATGCAGTCATTAATGCATGCATGTATCTTCTGCACCTCTAATCTTAGAGGGCAGACAACCTTCTTTGCTTTGTACGTACTGGGGGGCAATTTGTTATCCTTTGGAAGCATCTTCTTTATCATTTTCAGTAACTTTTCAAATCCCTTGTCAGATACACCATTCTCTGCCTTCCATTGCAGCAATTCTAGTGTGGTACCCAGCTTTTTTTGGCCATCTTCGCAATTTAGGTACAACAATTTTTTGTGATCCTCTAACATGCGATCCAACTTCAACCTCTCCTTTTCACTTTCGCAGTTTATCTGTGCATCAAAAATAGCCCAACCAAGATCATCAGCGGGCTCATCAACAATGGCCTCTTCTTCAGCTTCCTCTTCTTCATCTTCCCCCGTTCTAGTACCACCGTATTCAGGGAACATAGGATAGTTGTCATCATCATGCTCTTCTTCATTGTCTTCCATTATAACCCCTCTTTCTCCGTTCTTGGTCCAACAATTATAGCCGGACATGAAACCGGACCGAATCAGGTGGCTGTGAAGGGTTTTTGAGGAAGAGTAATTCTGCTTATTCTTACAGACACCACATGGACAACACATAAAACCATTCTGCTTGTTTGCCTCAGCCACACCGATAAAAGAATGCATGCCATTAATAAACTCGTTAGAGCGTCGGTCAACGTACATCCATTAATTGCCGGCTCATCTGCATTATATAAGTATATCAAAAACTATTACACAACATCATGAATAGAGAAGTGACCAAATTAATAGAAGTTCATCACATTAAAACCAAAGTTCATACATAGTTCTTATAAAACAACATAGTTCTCATACCACATACAACTATCTAAAGCATTTAAATAAAACAACAAATGCGATCAAAATCGCAACTAACGTAATAATTGATCCAACCGCATAATGATACCAAACCTCTTTATTAATGGCATATTTTCTAATCTTTCTAATCTTCAAGCGCATTTCATCCATCTTGATCTAGTGATCATCGACGACATCGGCAAGATACAACTCCAATTTCATCTTCTCTTCCTCAATTCTTTTCAATTTTCTTTCAAATCATCGTTATCTTTTTCAACTAAATTTAACTTCTCGACAAGAGGATCGCTTGGAATTTCTGGTTCACATATCTCCTAGATAAAATATCTATGTCAAGTTGGTCGACATAATTGTCATAAATACGAAATGAAACAAATAGTTATAAAAGATAATATACCACATCCGAATCATAGACCGGACGAGGGCCGATGGGGACGGATATCAAAACCATGACACTATATATAACAAACAATCATACAAGTAAGAAAATTATACAAGTAACTATCTAAATCATACAAGTAAGAATTTTTGTTTTTTAAAAGATAAGAACAAGAGGCTCACCAAGGTGACGGGACGGCGCGGGCGATCGACGGCGGCGAGGACCGGGACGGGACGACACTAAAACCCACAAATCATCCTTTAATTTGAGCTCAAATTGCATATAAATCACATAAACTCCCACATAACAACTAACCTAGAATTAGAAGCAACTAATTAACTTAGACATTTCATCAAACAAGCACTAGCAATGAAATGAGCTAAACTAGAAATGAAATGAGCTAAACTCGCAATGACAGAATGACATATGAAAAGATTAAGTTGCTAACCTTTTAGGAGCCGCCAATCTTGACAAATCGTGGAAAAAAATGGGGATGAACTCGAGCTCGGGAGAAGGAAACAGAGGAGATAAATGGAGATGGCTCGGGCAGGAAAATGGAGATGTCTTGGGCAGGAAGATGATATATATGGGAAAGACTTTAGTCCGGTTGGTTTCGTGAACCGGGACTAAAGGTCAATCTGTTACCAACCGGGACTAAAGGGGCTCGTAGCGGTCCCACCCTGCCGCAACCCCTTTAGTCCCGGTTGGTATCACCAACCGAAACTAAAGGTCCTGTTCGACCCGGGACTAGAGCCGTGCGGCGTACTAGCCGTTAGAACCGGGACTAATGCAGTTCCAAACATGGCCGGGACTAAAGCTCCGAACGAAAGGCCTATTTTCTACTAGTGGAATAAAAAAACATGTGTGATGGTTAGTTATGAGTGTGCGCAAGTATGTCAAAACACACACACGTGAATTCGCGAAAGTGTGTGTGATGGATCTAAGTATCTAACCGTGGGCGATGCTTTTCTAACCCATCGCCATCCACCGATAGCGACAAAGCTGTTAAACATGAGTGATGTGCGACATCAATGATGTGCGATTTTATGCAAGCATTTAGTATAGGTCCAATTATTTTTAGAAATCAAGCAAGAGAGAAATGAAATAATGAAAACTGGATGTCTCAATTTCTGCAATCAAGCCAAAGTGCAGATGCTTGACTGGATAACGGAAGAGGATAAAGAAAATGAAAAAAAATAAGAATGCAAATCAGTTGGTTTTCTAGATTTTTTAAAAAAATAGGGTGCGGATCCTCGGCCTCTGCATCAAAGTGATTCACACAGCCACCGCAATTATTAAAGTTTAATGTATCTCAAGCCAGACGAAACAAGCTCTATACATCTAATCGCTTATGATGTTGCCACCTTCCCCGGCAAAAGATAGCCCGTACGACCATCATCATTCGAGTACATCCTGTATGCATGAGACCACGCCACTCCGCAGGGAGAAGAAATGATCACATGTGGATCCAGTAGGTCGCCTTGTTTATAACCTCCAAATAATGATTAGAAGTTGCTTTGTTAAAAATAAAATCATTACGGCAGTTCCAAATAGCCCATAACATAGCCGCAATGCCAATCCTAATAAGCTCTTTGGACCTCTTGTCTACACCATTTAGCTAACTTCCAAACATATTCTGTATGGGGGTTTAATATTGGAAGTGAAACGAACCAGGTGCCAAATATTTCGAACGAAAGGACAAGAAATAAAAAGGTGCTCTACGGTTTCATCCATATCACAGAAAACGCATTTCTTACACCCTATCCATCTTCGTTTAATTAGATTGTACTTTGTCAAGAGCACTTTTCTGTGCAAGAACCACAAGAAGATACGAATCTTTAGTGGTACTTTTAATTTCCACAAGTATTTTCTCTAGTAACTTGTATGACCATTCATTAGCTCAGTATAGTAAGATTTAACCGAAAAAACACCCGATGGTGTTAACCTCCAATTAAACCTATCCGGCTCATCAGTCAATTGAATCCGCATTAATCTTTCGACTAAGTGAAACCACCGCTCCCTATTAAAACCCACCAAATTTATTCTAAACCGTAAGTTGATTGGAGAACTTCCCAAAACAGCCGCAACCTTTATGTGTTTATCCGTCGCAACATTGTATAAAGATGGGTACTCACTCGCCAGTGAGGTATTATCCATCCAAGCATCTTCCCAAAAACATGTTTGCTGACCATCGCCAATAGCAAACGACCCGTACTTCAAAAAATCTTCTGTAACTCTCATTAACCCCTTCCAAAAAGGTGAGTCATTAGGTTTTAATTGAACCTGAGATAAAGTTTTGTCTCCTAAATATTTGTTTGTTAAAAGCTCCTGCCACACGCACCCCGTACTCCGTAAGTAATTTAAATAGCAATTTACTCAAACGACATTTATTTTTAAACTCAAGCACTTCAATACCGAGACCCCCTTGGTCTTTTGGCCTACAAACAATATTCCATTTGGTGAGCCTATATTTTCTTTTTTGCTGATTGCTCTGCTAGAAAAATCTTGACCGAAAATAGTCTAGTCTCTTACGTACCCCCTTAGGTATTTCAAAGAAAGACAAAAGGAACATCGGGAAACTAGTCAAAACCGAATTTATAAGCACAAGACGATCTCCGTATGATAGCATCTTAGCTAAATTTCAAATAAGAAATCTGCAACGATTAATATAGTTTTGCACGTGCACCTTTTTGAAGCTAAATATTTGCTTTTATTTTATTTTATTTTATATTATGATGCTTATCGTGTCAAGTAGATGGATCAGGTACCATGCCCAGGTCGGTGGATTCAGTTTACGAGTTGCAGAACTTGGCGCTGGTCCTAAATTCTTCGGTTTGTTCCGAAGAACCCTAGTCAAAAGTTTAATTTATGTGCTGCATGTTTTTTTGTTTGTGGAGTTTGCGATCCCAATCTTCACGTTGGATCTTGATATATTGACTGTAGACGAATTTAAAAGCAGCTAACTCTAAAACAGCAAAACTGTATAAGTATCATTGTGCATATCAGATGATCACGTACCTGTAGATGCATGTATAGACCGACGTCACGGTTCCGCTTGTGGTCTTGTGAAACTACAGACGCCCGCAAGACGGCTGCGCCGTCATCATTGGGCCTCATCAGTATCATTGGCAGGCTCTTGTAGTAGAGAAGACCTCCGGCGGGGAGCGGAGCAAGTCGCCCTTCCTGTAGCGACGGAAGCGCTCGCACTCGTCGAAGCCGTAGAGACGCGCCGTCATTTGGTCGCCGCAGAGGAACTGCGCGGGCGCGTCGCAGGGTCGTCGTCAATGACGATGAAGCGTGGCGACACACCCGGCGTCCGTGAACTCGGGCACGTGAAACTACAGACGCCGGCAAGACGGCTGCGCCGCTTCGAGCAGGGCCTGACCGTGCCCCGAGTGTCCTCCACTGAGAGCGTCGTTGCCATTGCGTCGTCAGCCCAAGGCTTCGTCTCGTGGTGGCTGGCCGCCGGCGCGTTACAGATTTTTTGTCAACTGCCTGTTTATAAATGAATTCGATTCTAGGTGAGTCCGTGTTTGGCAGTCGTCTCGACGACGGTGTTTCGAATTCTGAGCGAGACCAAGCCACAACCTGATCTGCCGCTAGTAATCTATACTGCTTTCTATAGTACTGTAGTTGGCCTTGGAGTTGCAGCGAGATCGATTTTAGGGTTCTTTGTTGTGCTTGCTTTGCACCGATATCCGGACGAATTACCTGCCATGATCTAGGTAAGTTCTATGGAGTCTTGTAGCTAGTAGTAAGAGTATAGACACTTGGTTTTAGTTGGAATAATCTTTGGCTCATGCGGTAGGGCGCCCATGCGCAATCTGGTCCGTTGGATTCAGCTGTCCGACGGCCAGGATTTAGCGTTGACCCAGCACATTTTCAACGCTAAATCCTGTTCGTCGGACAGCTGAATCCGACGGTTCAGATTGCGCATGGGCGCACTACCGCATGAGCAAAATCACTGGGAAAATCATGATGCAACATGTCAAATCAACCAAAAAACAATTAGGTATTACTCTTATTTCAAACTATTCTCGGCACATCACGTGTATTGCGTCTTATAAGACAGAACAAAGACTACGCAGGAAAAGGAGGTGGAGCTCTCGTAGCCATAGCCACCCTGTCTTCAGTACTGGATTTTTCACACTCGGTCATGCAAATTTTCCTAGTCTCGTACTCTCTCTGTTTTTTAATATAAGATGTTTTAGGTGGCACATATGTTGTCTATATCCACACTAAAATGAGTGAACATATACACAAAAATGTGTCCACATACATTTGTGTGCATGTGCATGTGGACAAAAGCTAAAACATCTTATATTAAAAAACGGAGGGAGTAGCAAATATCATTCACCAAGCAGCAGTAGCAAATATCCTCTTTGCACCGACGGTCATAGAAGCACAACCCGTTTGGAACATTGATCTTCTCGTTTCGGCCTGTAGAACAACAAACGAACCATTGTTATGCAGTAATTTTGGATTGATCCACAAAAAAGAAACAACCGACAAGAAACTAAAGGGAGGCAATATATATACATGCTACCTAGAGAACTAAAAAAAAGTTTCGTCTGCATAACCCATGCATACACAAATTTCTTGAACTTGAAGACAAAAAGGATTGTAAATCTAGATCTGCCAATTACCTTGGGCAATAGTAGCAGAGCATAGAAGATGTAGACACAGTACGGCTAGGGCAAGGATGCGGATGGTGTACTTGTCCATCGTCGTGATAGAAGCTTGCCGATGATATCGATGGATGAGAAAATATGTGTTCTACTTGAAGATTGATGGTCTGCTATCAACACGGACGAGCCCTATATATAGAGAGATTGAGGTAAGGGAGATCCGGTCATAAAAATGCAGAAGAGGTCAAGCAATAAATTTGTACTCCTTGATTTAGTATCTTTCCATAGTATGAACCTCTTTAAGATCTGCACGTCAAGCAATAAAATTGGAAGGGATAGTTAGCGATCCCTAATTTGCGGATCGGCGTCCACACCGAGCTGCTGCTCCACCGCCTTCTTCCCGCTCAAGCCACCGCCCTCCTCGATCAGCATCTGACCTCCCCGCCGCACCGGACGCCGCTGGTCGATGGAGTCGACGTGCGGGTAGGGCCCGGTGGTTCCGGAACCGGGCTCGGGCGTGCTCGTCTGCACCGACTGCGGCATCGTCCACGACGCCGGCGCCGACAAGTTTGTCAACCCCACCCGCTTCACCGAGGGCGGGGAACTCGACCTTGGCGCCTCCACCACCGTCTACCACCGCTCCCAGTCCCCCTACCTCGACCACAAACTCTAGGCCGCCTCCGCCGTCATCACCTCCATGGCCGACCACAAACATATTGTGAAGGGAAATGCTAATGCAGGCTAGGGCGCCGTTTTGGCTCCCGGGAGCATATGCTCCCGGTATTTTCAAAAAAAAATTCAAAATTTGGAAACTTATCAAAAAAATCTGAAAACAATCATGCACGTACATGACCATGGTACGCACCACCGTGTATTTTTTCGCGTCTAAATGACATCGTATGCGCCCTGTACAAAAATGACAAAGTTCTGACAGGAAAATGAGATCTAAAAATTTGAATTTCTGACAGGAAATTTGTCATTTTTGTACAGGGCGCGTACGATGTGATTTCGGCGCGAAAAAAAACACGGTGGTGCGTACCATGGTCAGGTACGTGCATGATTTTTTTCAGATTTGTTTGATAAGTTTTCAAGTTTTGAATTTTTTTTGAAAATACCAGGAGCATATGCTCCCGGGTGCCAATGCGAATTTCCCCTAGGCTTTCTGTTTCTCACCTGGTAAAAACATAGAAATACTGCATAGGACTGATACAGTCCCCAAAGATTTTGATTGCAGAGTGTTTTGGACAGTACATTTCTATATACTCCCTCCGTTACTTCAGTTAGTTGTGCCCTGATGCTTCGACACCTCCTGTCGGCTCGTGAAGGTATGACGCTTCTTTCCGATCTGCTTATATAAGTGTGTTGTATGCAGAAAAAAAATGATTTGATTAATTTTACTTTTTTGAGGATATAGCAGCAGAGAGCTCGGTTGTTGAAAATCTTGAAAAAAGAAAGAAGGTAGATGGTATCTTGCAAGCAGGCTTTGATTGTCTGTCATATTGTTACACACACACTTTCTTAGACTCTGATTTTATTCTTAAGAGAAGTTTTGTGTCGAGTAAAATGCATGTATAGTCCCTAAACTCGCTGGCTACGTCCAAAACGATCCTCAAAGTCACGAAATGCCTCATGACAGTCCTTGAACTTGTCAAGGACGTCCATCTACGGTCCTGTGTACGTATTCCCATCTGTCTCGACCTGATATGGCGAACTGGTGCTCGCGACGGCCGCGTCCCCTCGAATCCCATGGGATGTTCTGCTTATGTGCACAAGCTGCTCAATTCAGACATGAACAGGAGCAGCTGCTTGCTGGATCAAGGCACCCTTCCCGTCGCTGCACGAGCAACCCGGCCACGCTCGCCACGGATCTTGGCCCGCCC
Organism: Poa pratensis; assembly: GCA_947311845.1. Lineage (NCBI taxonomy): Eukaryota > Viridiplantae > Streptophyta > Magnoliopsida > Poales > Poaceae > Poa > Poa pratensis. The sequence goes on along the minus strand of CAMZMU010000048.1, from coordinate 57,348,953 downwards.
GGCATGCTTCATTCCCAGCGTCGTGCCCAGTGCGTTGACGCGGAGGACCTGGTCGAACTCGGCAGCGTCGAAGGACAGGATGCTCTTTTGCGGTGCGCGTCTGGCGTCTGCCGGCACAGGATGCCGGCGTTGTTGCAGAATACATTGAGGCGGCCGTACCGCGAGACCGCACGGTCCACGACGCGCTCCAGGTCCTCCTATGCGGCGGAGACGTCGCACGGCACGAAGGAGACACTGTTGGGGAGGCCCAGCGAGGTCGCCAGCGCCTCGGCGGCGGCATCGTCGATGTCCGCGATCACCACCTTGGCGCCGTGCTTGACGAAGAGCCGGACGAAGGCCTCCCCGATGTCCCGCGCATCTGATCAAAACAAAAGAAAAAGGACACAGCGCATCGGCAGCAATTCTTACAAATTACCAAGAAATACATCTAATGTTTTATTATCAGTTTGCCGCATCGACTGGTTCAGTTCAGCTACAGTAGGGCTTCGATTTTGTTCTCCAATTTTTCTTCCCAGATACTCCCTTGTTCAGTTGTGCCCGTTGTATTACGTCCCATCTCCCATGGTAGCGGCGTGAGCTTCAGCTCTGAACGTGATGCCTCGCAAGTTGGAGGACAAAACATCCGTTAGTGAGCTTTCTGAACCTCGCCTAGCTCCGTGCAAGGCCGCGCCCCAGGGACGACATGCTCCGCGCCGTTTCGGACGACGGCAGCTGCGTCGCGCACGGGATTGGTTGCCCGACGGGCGCCATCCCTTGTCCTGGACCATTCGCAGGTCAACGGTGTCGCCTACCTTGACGCTGCCACGCTTCTCATCGCCGCGCGAGTGGCTCGGCAATCTCCGGGACTTCCGCTGGAATTGGAAGTGAGAACATGATGAACGGGATAACGCCGACGAGGTCTAGAAGTCGCCGTCGGCCGCCTTCGCACGCGTCGTCAATGCGGAGTAGGGATCGACTCGATTAGGCTTTTGAAGGTGGGGAACGGCGGAGCTGCTCGATTTAGCGATTTCGTTCGGTGGGGAATGAAGCGGTGGACTCAAACCTTTGCCACATCAGCGATATACGGCGGCGACCCTAAGTTGGACCGTACATGGACGTACATAACAACATTAAGGACCGTATTGGTGCATTTTCTGAGTTCAGGGACTGTTCTAGACATAGCCAACAAGTTTAGGGACTGTAGATGCATTTCACTCTTTTGTGTCCAAAGAAAGAGTAGTTCGTTGTTAAATAGTTTTGGTCCTGCAGCTTACCAAGCATATTGTAGTTCAGAAAATATTTTAATTCAGAAATGTTCTCTTTGTAAACCTAACCTCCTCGAAAGACAGTATCTAGAGCATATATATGGAGTTAGCTTCAGATCAGAAATATATGTACTGTTGAACTGGATCAAGTGAGGAGGTTCTTTTAACATGCAATGTCGTCTTTTCTCGATCCATAGGCTACTAGAGCACGCAATGCCTTATTTTGCGTTTGCAGAATGCCTCAATAGCAGTACGCACTCTTATGTTTCATCACAGTACAAGCACACAAACTAAAATCATCTATCAAAGTAGTAGTCTCTGGACAACGACAAACTTGAGGACATTCCATTTGTTTACATAAGATTCTTCCAAGTACTAGTAACTGGACAACCACAGAACTGCACATCCATTTGTCGATAATGATGTTTACACTGTATATACACAAGATTTTGCAATACTACTGCTATATATGTACAACTACGTTTTAGCATAACTCGAATGTCAGACGCCGGACTTAAAAGAAGATGTAGGAAACACAACATGAACAAATAGGAGAGGAATAACCAAGGATCTGGGACAAACCAGAACCACGGAAGCCAGTACTAACTGAAACCGGGACTAAAAACCTGTAATACAACTAGCAGCTCTCCTCCTAGCCAGCAACCATCAATATTCAGTGATGTAACGCTCTGTACCCAGGATGGGAAAATCAGCAGCAGTCCAGGAGCAAACCAAGCTCCAAACTTGATGGGAAATTTTGCAGTGGACAAGAAGATGGGCACAACATTCTGAGCCGCATTCACAGCCAAAACTGCAGTTAGATGTGCTCCTCTGTTCTCTGAAACAAAAGAAAGAAATTCAGATGGACTTTTCATGTTTCATACCATACCATCCATTAAACATGAATCGACCATACCATACCTTATGACACATGAATTGATCAAGGGCTTCTTTGTTGTGGATAAGTCCAAAATCCACATTTCCTTGTAGCTCCATATCTTTCTCGCCTTCAGAAAGCTGCTAATTTATTTTAGGTTAACCATCACTCTCAAATGTACCACTAAGCTCTGGCTGCTTATCCACTTCAGGCAGTGAGAAAGGCTTCTTTGGAGAAAAAACTTCCATCAGCACTAAGTGAGATCTAGCTTATTCCAGCTACAGTTTGCTGTAACGGGAATGTGCATCAACGAATGATTGTTATTCATTATCAGTGAGTGATACTGTAGGATCAAAACAAAGTTTGAAATGTAATTGATGTTCCCGGAAGGAGAAGAAAACACAATCAATATATGTTGAAGTCTCCAAACATCAAAGTACATATACTAAACTTGCCATAATTAAACATCTACAGAGATGCATTTTTTAAAGTCTCAAGTGCGAAATAGAAGTCCGCTCTAACAGGAAATGTACCAAGCAAGCCTTAAATTTAACTTAGTACTCTGTCTAAGACAGAGTGGCTGTCCAGCAACACAAATATACCACAATAGATCGCATATTAGTCAACCAAATGGGGATATCACGACATGTTTCGAAGATAATTAGATACATGATACATCCACGCAGAATTTCTGTTAGCGGGATTTGAAGACTAAGACTATGTATGAATCACCATTCTCACCGGGCCGATAACAGTCAGTCGATTGCTAGCACTGTACTTGTCTTTACTATTAAATGGGAGTTCGTATGTATGTAGTCTGGCAGAAAATTCTGCCATCGGCGGACGATTGGAGCCATCGTGGCCGCCCAATCGCCTCTTCAACGTCTCCACACCGTTCGATCTTCTTGTGCAAGAAAATTACAATCGAGTGCCACCGCTGAGTGGCCCGAAGCGATACGGAGCCCTCGCAACCCTTCCGTCCTCTCCCCAGAGCGCCGCCGGTAGGGTTCGACCTCTGCATCCTCCGACGCTGCCGGCCACCCGCCCGCCCGGAGTTCTCCGCCGCACGCTCGGAGCTCTCCGCCGCCTTCGGGCCGCACGCCCAGAGATATCCGCCGCCGCCTGTATCCCCAGCATCTCCCGCCGCCGCGAGTCTTCCTCGTGATGCCTCTGCTGAGCGGCAGCAGGTGTTGCCGGCCACCACCGGCGGCAGATGTACGCCGCCCTTGCAGCCGAACAGGCTCTGTGCACCCTGCGCCCGCATCTGATTGCCGCCGGCCAGCGCCAACGAGCACGGCCTCCACCGCGCGTCCCCGCCTCCTCATCTTCCTTGTCGACAAGCGCGGCTTTACCTCCCTCCGTCCTCATCTCGCCTCTCCAATCCCACCTCCCGTGGTCCCGTCACGGTCCCCATTCCGTGCAACCTCGCTAGCAAGCTCCGACCGCGGTCGTCCATGTGAGTCGTTTTATTCCAGGATCTGATAAGGTACTGCCCAACTATTTGTGGATCTTCTTGCCGATATACCGGAAGGTCAGGGTGGTCCGAGGTCCATCGATTGTGTCACGGCAATTCGGAGAGGCCATCGACGATGCCATCCTCTACTGCATCCTAAGTAGTCCAGTGTAAGTGCGTGCCCACCATCGTTGGTTACTATTAGTTTGACACCATGTCAGAATCTTAGGCATAAGATTTGCATTTAGATGCAGCTGAGAAGTTACTTTGTTTTCGTTTCTCTCAACAATACTGAGTGTTATAAAGAGTAGTGCTGCACAAAAGAGAAGAAGCGAAGATCTTGATCTGTATGTATTAAGTATAGCTTACATGCTAAATCTGTAAGTGCGTCTCATTCATAGCTAAATCCAAATTTTACTATCGTAGAGGAGCTTCCTGGAAACTGAAGTGATGTATCAGACATGCTGCAGCTCCAGCCGTTGGACCTCCGCTTCCTTTTTCCTGGTAAATTGATATTCCTTTCAAGTACTTGAGATAGTAGCTATACTTCTTTGGAATCTGAATTTGCTCTGTTATTCTGTTATTAGGTGAGCAGGTTCATATATAGTGGCATGTCTGTCAGCCTCGAAGCAAGACATGATAACTTCCTTTGTGTCATTATTTGATAACCGGATGATAAAAAATTCCATGTCCTATTACATTCTGCTTGTAGATGTAGCCTCCACAACTATTGAGTTTATGTTTATAAGATACCAGATTCATATTGCAATGTCAATTTTCTGCAATCATCAATTGATTTTTAAATACATGTAAAGTATTTTGTTTACTGATTTGTGATACTAGCATTGACGAATTACCTGCTATTCTCATGTCATTCTCCGTCGAGGTGGCTAAGTAGATGCATATGGTATGACAGATTAAACAAGTGGCTAGCGCTGATCCTAATATTTTGGTTCATGAATGAATATTCAGGCGGCGATCAAATTTTCCTTTGCTGCACTCAGTCCATAAGTACTTACGGCTCCAGTATTACTGGTCTAGGGTTGGTGTAGAGATGTGATGCCTCTTCTTGACAGAACGACATGGAACTGAAATATCTAAAAACATTTGATTGGCTACTAGGGTGTTCCCCTCAGTGTACCACTGATAAGAATCAGTTTTAGCTTCCTTGACTTGCACAGTTGCTACCAGGCTGCCTTAGTTGTTAAGTCTACAACGTTCTCTTGTGAAAATTTGTTAGCATCCAGTTTTTGGGTATATATCAATAAATGTACGATATGTACATGATCCGTGTGAGTCAATTTGTGTTGACTTCTATTTTCAATGAACATAAGATTGTTCTGTTAGTTGCGGCTTGCTTAATCTTGTCAGATGCTAAATTGACTCTTGAATCTTAGTGTCTTCCAGTGAAAAATAATTATACCAGGAGAAATCTTCCATTGCATCAGGATATCTTTTAACTGCACAGAGAGAGAGCTGAAGGTAGACTCTTCCTCACACAAATAATACCACCCATAGGATAATTTTTGAAAAAAAGTGGCACGAAAGGGTTGACCCTTCTAAATGACTAGGTTTCCTATGAAAAAAATGTATTTGTATCAAAATATTGCATTGAAACAATTTGGTAGGATATGATGGTGTAACACCGTATGTTTGTTTCTGACAGTTATCTGCAACAGATGCTCATTCTGCCTGAAGTCTTGCTTTTCTTAACATGTTATAAGCTGAAATACTTCTGTACATGTTGCCCCTTATTTTTCAAGTGTATTTGTATTTCTGTAGCACTTCCAGTCTTGTAAATCAAGATGCATTCAAGCTCTTGATTCTATAAGTTGTTGCTAGAGAAATTTGTTGGTCTTTTTGTTTCATCACCTTGCTTCTATTATTCCAGTTAACTGGAAAGGATTGAATAAGTTGTTGCTAGACATCCTGCAGCTCCAGCCGTTAGACCTCCGCTTCCTTTTCCCTGGTAAATTGATTTTCCTTTCAAGTACTTGAGACAGTAGCTATTTTTTTCTTTGGAATCTAAATTTTCCTTTCAAGTACTTCAAGCTCTTGATTCTACAAGTTGTTGCTAGAGAAATTTGTGGTTCTTTTTGCTTCATCACCTTGCTTCTATTATTCCAGTTGGAAATGATTTAACATAAGCAGTTCCATTGTTCTGGGCGGCTATTAACAATGTTGAACGAATTGAGAATGCACGGGACATGGTTACGGTACTGAAACAAGCAAATGGGACTAAAGAGGCCATTGAAGCGATAAGAACCTTCCGTCGCCGTTGTCCTGGTGAAGCTCAAGACTCCCTTGACAATATTCTTAATGACTTGTACAAGATATTTTGGTCCTGTAAATTTACGTATACAAGCTAAATCTTTCTGCTGAATTGCATGTTATACATAATTCTTTTGAAAGCATCAGATTTGTAACTCAGATTAGATAATATATGGTTATACATCCATGGCCTTTGTCCTTGGCTAAAAGTAATTTGTTTTCGGTGCGCGATAATGCGAAGAATGTTTGTTGTTTGGCACAAGATGTTGTCCGATGAACATATGCAGTTGGTTTGACATTCATTGGATCAGTTGTATAGCATAAGTAAGGGTTAATGCACTACCTATGGACGGTACAAAAGACAGATCAATCCAGAACTCCGCGCCATTTGATTCGACTGTTGTACGGCTTTAAACATATAAAAGTTTCTTCATTTGATTTATCAGGACGCCGTAGCAACGCACGGGCTATAAAATGGATCTTATTTTACCTCTCAGTGCACACACTTTTAGTAGATACGATCTAGCCTTTAGAATTTCACATTAGTGATGCTTGCAAGGAAGCAATATGTTCACCCCACTCGGTTATAGTTTGAAATATAAATTTTAATAGTTTAACTTTTTATAGGTTTTAGTCACTTAATTGGGCCATGGATGTAGAGTTCGTTTTTGCACAAATTTGGTGGAGAAATTGAAAATGGGTAAATAGAAATGAAGAGACACGGCGAGACAAGTGTGGAGTCAATGATGAGGAGGTAACTCTATTCAGTTGGAATGTGAAGAACAACAGACCGAGCGAGTCACGTGACTAAGGCTAAGCGTGATAGGAGGCCGAGTTTCATAGTGTTTCTACTTGAACTATCGTTATGCCAACCTATACATTGTGGGAGTGATCTATATAGGAGTTTCTACTTGAAGACATATCCATAATATGAAAGTGTAATCTTATAGCCAACAAGATAGTTATTGTTTCTATGCATATGATTCAATTTATAGGTTTTAATCGAATTAATTTCGGAAAAGTAGAATCTTATTGTTTTGCAATAGTATTTGGCTATATCTCTTTCTATACACATTATTTTTTCATTTGTTGCAACAAAAAATTGAGGGACCCGTAGCAACGCACGGGCATTCAACTAGTACTTCACAGAATGAAAGTACTATTGATGTACTATACTACTCTAACAGTAACCAGCATGCATCAGATCTTCAGATCGGGTCAATCAAATACATAGCGCACTAAAAAATCGCGGCTCGGGCAAAATGGGGCAAGTTGAAAACAACCGTTGCTTGTGTGGGACCGCAGCTCCTTACTCAAAAATCGCAGCTCGGGCAAAATGGGGAAAGTTGAAAACAACCGTTGGCTGTGTGGGACTGCAGCTCCTTCCTCTGCATAATTATGGTTGGCTACAGCCTACAGGCATGGTGGTCTTCCAAACAGGCGCAACACACAAGAGGATCTGTGACCTCTTGAAACTTGGACACTAATATACTGACTGCAATAGTTTGCAAAGAAAATTATTGTGATACAAAAGAAAAACCAATTTCAGAGGTGGGACAACACAATATAAACAGTAGTCCTTGGAAGAAGAGAAGGTGCCAAATCAAGTGATGTGATTAATCACCTATCCGTCCTTGAGGATATACCATTAAACATGTCAATCAACCGATGCCAAAATCAATAGTCAGGTTTAAGTATCAAAGGGGTCAACTATAGATATGTTACTAGCATTCTTCGAAAACCTAACATGGCTATTCCTATGTCTCTCAAAAACAACTTGTGCTCCTAAAGATGCCCTATTCTCCAAATGCAGACGCCTTCTTTGGCTTGTCAACCATGATGGGTTGCACTCATTTTCACACAAAAGTTTCATCACCTCTAGTACCCTTGCACTAGAAATAATAAATTTGGCAAGTTGTAGCTCACACTTTCGCCCTGTGTATCCTACAAGCACCACTTTCTTGAGATGATGGTCAAGGCATTGAGTCAAATGACATGTTTTATCGCCGTTCATCGTCTCCATGCGCCGCGGCATCACCATATGAGACTGAAAAGGAGCCATAAATTTTGTCACACGCAAGTTCTAACCATGAATGAAGAAAGAATCTCCCAATTATCAGTGTGTCTCAAATGATCACAGTACCGTGATATGAAGAGCTTCCAAGCAGGGAAAACACTGGAGGAAATCAACCACAGGTTTCACCTGCGGATCGACCATCTCTAGCGCTAGCGTCTTCACTGTCCAGAACTCCACCGAAGTCGGCAGTCTAACAGCACGCATTGCCTGGAACAATGCCGAACCAAGCTGCAGTGACGGGATTCCGACCCCCAAGTACCCGAGCGTCCTCAGCCTCGGAGCATGAACCACATGTAACGACGGTCCCCAGTTGATGTCATGCGCGAGCAGCCTCTCCAGGACCGGCGCATCCTCAACTATGAGGTCCTCGAGCTCGTGGACCTCCAACAGACGCCGCACCAGCGAGACGGACACCGTGAGGCTGCGCAGGCTCTGGGAGCACACACGGAGGCTCCGGCAGCCGAAGATGCGGTCTAGCGACAAGATGACGAGCGCGGGGCAGGCAGCGAGCAGGCCGTGCAGCGTGAGGGAGGACACGAATGCGTAACGGAGGTGAGATTGGCGAGGTGGGGGAAGGAGACGGCGGAGGCAGTCGCGTCCTCGGGGAGGCGGCAATTGGTGAGGTCGGCGGCGGTGAGGGAGTGGCAAGCGTGGAAGGATGGCGGGAGGCGCAGGGGCTCGGAGGGCGGCGCTAGGACGAGTTCTTGGAGGCCTTTGAGCGCCAGGGTTTGGAACCAGGAGTCAAGATCGGTGCGGGAGGGGCGGATCAGAAGGAGGTGGAAGCGGACGGCGTTGCAGCGGTGGGAGGCGAGGATGTGGGAGATGGCATCCGCGGAAGGGGGGCGGAGGTGTGAGTCGACGAGGTGGAGCGGGGCAGAAAGCCAGAGGCGGCGCCAGCGGGAGGATAGTGCTGCGGTGCGCGCGGCGGCGTCGATTGGGAGGAGGGATAGGACGCTCGCGAGGAGGCAGTCCAGCAGGGAGCTGATCAGGTCGGGATCCTCGCCGGCGGCGGCGGGGATTACGCTCTTTGCTGTGTCTGTCATTTCCGGAGTGAAGGGGTGAGCTAGATTTGCCAGCGCCGAGGTCGTGGGTTGGGACCGGGGTCCAGTGACTTCAACTTTATAACTCTCAGCTCCGCCAACTTTTATCCAATGGTACAAATTTAGATTCCGAAATTAAAACTCTTTAGAAAATTCGAATTTTTTAGTAAATTGTATATGTTACATTGTGTGTACATAATTTTTGTCTTCATTTGGATAAATGGATTATCATAACTTGGATTTTCATGTTTTGAACTTAAAAGTCTATTAAATCATAAACCGGTGATAAAAAAAAAACTATAATTTCCCGGAATACATAGCATATAAAAGTCACAGGATTGTTTTTGATTTTTCTGAGAAGTTTTAATTTTGGATTCCAAATTTAGACCACTATATCCAAATTGGATGGGGTTGAGACCCCTAGAGTTGCAGTGTAACTTTATATGGTGAAGTCACTGGATCTCAATCCTGTGGGTTGAGGGGTCGAGGAGACGAAGTCGAGGACCAGCTGATGGGGCACAAGTCTGTTCTGATCGGCGACCAACGATACTTCCGGCGAGACTGGTTTGGGGGAATTGTAGAAAGGACTAGAGCGGTAGAAAGGAAAATCTTGGAAAGTAGAGAGGAGGGATAAACCTAAAATTGGAAAACAGGAAAAGCGTAAGTATAGCGTGAGGAAGGCATTTTGCCTGGCAGGAGTATGTGCTTGGATAAATCGTAAAACCACAAAAATAAATGACTTTTTATTATTATACTCCCCAATCCAGAATTATAAAATCTTTTAAATATAACCGTACTGAAATTAGATAACGGACACACTAAGTGATTCAGACAAAGTTAAATATCTCATAATTTGGAAAGGATGGAGTGTGTTTGTGTCATTAGACATGTGTCAAGATGCATCTTTAAAAAAATTATCTGTAAATGTATGACATGAATATGTGAATGATTAAAAATAAAATAGAGCCCTTTTTGTGAATCAGGGGCTTGTATTTTGTAGCAGTGATTATCACGCTTTGTTGCGCCGGTCAGTCTCTCGTTGCAGTTGGTGCGAAGGCTAATGGTTACTCCATCCGTTCCAAATTAATTGACTCGGTTTTAGTGCAATATGAGTGTGCGCGAGTATGTCCAAACACACGTGAATTCGTGAAACTAGGTGTGATGGATGTTGGAATTTTGTGGGCTTTTGTCCATGGCCCAACTAAAATCCGAAAATCTCATGGACCATTTACATGGCTAGTTTGTGGACTAAAGTTTAGTCCCACAATACTAGTTGGGAGAGAGTTGCACCACCTTATATAGTGGAGTGTTCTGCTACTTGGTGTGCTTGTGAGAACAGAAGGCTCTCTCCCGCGCACTCCTCCACCGCCGCCGCTCGATTGTCTCGTCACGTCACGACACGCCGCGGGTTGCGGGAACTAGCCGATGCCTATATTTTTGCAGTCCGGGAAAATTTATTGAGTCATTGATTAATAATTAACGGACACGTTAATTGTTTTGCCGTTTCCGATTCTTCTGTGTCGTGGAGACATTACCGACTCGATCGTGGGCTGCGCCCACGTCCGACCCCGACCCGCACTATATATGCAGAGGAAAACCCTAGTCGCCATACACGCAACACATGATACCTCGTCGTTCTAGTTCCAGAACCTTGCGCCGCCGTCTTCCAAGTCTTCTCCATCCTGTCTTCCGGCGTGCACCGGTTGAAGGGACAGTAGGCCTCTTGAACCCCGCCTCTTGTGATCCTGTACGGGAGACGGGCGATCAGGTTTTTGGGGATCGCACTCGCGCGACTACTGGTTTCGAGTTCTTCCCAAACGACGACTTCTTCCCCGACATCGCCAACCTCTTCATCGACGACATGGGCGACAACGGGAACGCCAACGGTTCTGCTGCCGTTGGACAGTACGTGTTCTTGATCTTCCTGTATGAAATATTGCTAGAGTTTCTGCTTGTAGTAGTTGCTCTAGATTCGATCTGTTTATCTACTGTTTTAGTAGATCGCATGATTAGTTTAATTCATATTATTCTAGTCATGATTTGTTTACTGTTTTCGTGGATTAAATCATATTTGCTTATATATTCAACAATGGATCTATCATTCTATCAACACCCATGATTGTTAGTCGACTGCCTGTTCATTGATGAATTCGATTCAATTATTTGTTGTCCGGCAGCTTGTGAGTGTGTGTTTGGCCTCCGTCTCGACAACGGTGTTTAGAATGTCTTCAGCGGATCGATGCAAAAGGACGTGTGTTTCATCCGAGTTTTGTCCGTTTGGGTTGGCAAATGGACAACCGTCCGGCCCACGTCCCCTCTGTCTGGCCAATGCATCCAATGGGCCAATGCATCCAGTCCACCCGGTCAGGGTTTTGATCATTTTTGCCACTTTAACATTCAAATGATAGGAAACAAAATGTCACTACTAGGAAACAGGCCATCTGTGGCGCACCCACTTTGCCTTTCTGTGGCGCATGGTGGGTTTGCCATAGATACCTCGCCACTAAATTATTTTTCGGTGGCGCATCCTGGGGTGCGCCACATAAAGACCAGGTTTCTGTGGCGCACCCAGCATGGTGCGCCACAGAAATATTTCAGTGGCGCATCCCACTGTAATGCGCCACAGAAATAGGTGCGCCACAAACAACAAAAACCATGCGCCACAAAATACTTTTACAGGTATTCGCAATTTGCTGCTGCCCGCTGTACAAATACATGTATACATACATGTATTATACAGATATACAAGATTTATACATATATAATAGAAACAATAATATATTTTGACACGGTATATGAAAACAGACACATTACTATGTCATCACATTACTTAGAGCCCGAGATACATAAATATAGTGACAAGTGCCGAATATTTAGACAAGTCATGATACAAAAGTTCATCATTTCACACATTACAAATGAAGTGGTCACCGCCTAAACTAGGATCAAATAGAGTACATAGCGGCGATGATGGTGAGCAAGAGCGAGAGCACGATCATGGAGTCTTCTTCTTGAGCGGCACCGGGAACGGTTTATAGCAGTCTTTCGTCGTCCACGTCCTGGTGTCATTCTGCATAGCTAGGCGTTCTTCGATGTCCCTCTGGCACAACCCTGGAGATGGATTGGGATATATATTGGTTAATAATATAAATAGAGTATGATTTATTCATCTAAGTTGATAAGTCTATAATAAAGAAAAAATAAAGAAGCACTTCTTGCGAGTGAGGCAAGTCTTTCTTTTATAATACATCCTACCTCTAGCGCAGTGTAAGGACCCCCCTGTTGTGTTGACATCTTCGACGATGATTTGCGATAACTGCATCTGGATGCGATGGAAGTCTTCTCTAAGCTCAGAATCGGTGATTTCCCCCGCATATTTGGTCCATTCTGAGAGACTAGATGGCATCCTCGTTTTCTCTGCATCCCGGATAAACCCTTTAATATGATGGAGGACGTAGAAGGCCTCCTTCACGCCGCCAGGCTGTTGCTTGATGCAATGGAACTCGGTCCCATGCCCGAACCGGTGTTTGTTGTCATTCGTGAGACATTCCCCCTTCTTTTCGAAGGGGCCTCCCTTTTGGGTGTAGCCCTCGAGAGCCTCATCGAGAACACCCTTTATTCTGATGTAGTCTTTCTTCATATCCAAACTCCCCGAGTCGAAATAAGTGGCAATGGACCGCCTCGGGCTTAGGACGATGAGTGTGCAGTACTTGTCCCTGCTCAACACACAATTAAAACGGAATGTTGGAAAGAATCAGCAATGGAAGAAATCTATAAGAAAGCATAAGATACGACGGCGGCGAGCGGATGTGTACTTACTCGGGAAAGAAAGGCAGAAGAAGGCTGTTCTTCCTCTTGTTGGTCAGCATGAGCCTGTGGAGGTACTCCGTGGCCATGGTCCGTGTCCTTAATCCTTCCACCAGCTGGATGTCACGCATGTAGTAGGGATCCACTACCGCGACGTACGGGTATTATCTCTCCAGATCTTCATCGCCATATTGAGCGTGTATAGGCGGACCAAGTTATAGTCCAGCCGTCTAAAGTGAAACAGCTTGAAGACGTCCTCGTACGCTATGAAGAACAGATCCGCGGGGGCTTCATGGACGAAGTCCAAGTCCTTTGGCACCTGGGCCGTGAACACCGGGTAATTTGGATTCTTGTCTTTAAGAAGGATGCCCTCTAGCATCAAGATCGTTCCATGCAAAGAGTGCATGGGTCCTTGTGCGAGGCGGAGCAGCTCCAGAGCCAGTATCGGTTTACCAGCTTCATGAACTCGGGTCAAGCCATCCGCACGGGGTGATACCATGTCTTCATGACCCCGGATAGTCTTAGGAGCTGGCTGGCTCGCAGAGGCGCCTGGCCTACTTCTCTTCCTATGCTTCTTCTTCTTCATCTCTGGGGATTGCACTCCCTCGTGAACCGACTTACGGATTGTGCCAGGGCTGAAAACGTTAGCCGGTTGAGCTTGATCGCCCGCCTCCGGAGGCGTGTCTTGAGATAAACCCTGGAAGGTCAGGCGCTGCGTGCATGTAGTGGGACGAGCAGGTTGACCGCGGTGAGCGCGGAAGGGTTCCTCATCCACATGTACAGGAGGCATGTACAAATCTTTGCTGGCGCTAGTATTGAGTGAAAGGACAAGGATGTCGCCTAGAGGGGGGTGAATAGGCGATTAAAACTTTTCCGGTTTAGGCTTGATAATTGCGGAATAAAAACTATGTGTTTAAATTAACAAGCCAACAACCTAAATAAACTAGGCTCACCTATGTGCACCAACAACTTATGCTAAGCAAGACAAGCAACAAGGTGATAGCAATATAGAATACTTCAAGCACAAAGGCTATCACAATGTAAAGTGCATAAGTAAAGATCTCGGGTTTAGAAATAACCGAGGCACGCGGAGACAAGGATGTATTCCCGAGTTCCTCCTTTTTAGGGGAGTACGTCTCGTTGGAGAGGTGTGAACCAACACAATGGTTCAACAAACACAAAGGTTTCACCTTCTTCTCCGATGAACCGCACCGCAAAGGTTTGGTTCACCTTCCACTATCGGAATCCTTCGAGGCGAAAATCCGGAGCCTTTCAACAACGATCCGGGGCACAACCCACAACGGGATTGGGGGCTCCCGAACAGCTACAAGTGACCACACAAGGGTCTCAACCACCACACGGGCGTCTAGGGTCCAAAGACCCTAGAGTAACAAGTTCACAAGCTTTTTCCACGAATCCTCGTGGAAAGCACAAACCGATGCAACAAAGCAATGGCAAGAGCACAAGTGCTCAAATCCTTCACTCTCAAATTCCAACAAAGTAACAAATACTTATGGGAGAATAAGAGAGGAAGAACAATGGAGGAGAAACACCAAGAACTCCAAGATCTAGATCCACTAGGTTGCCCTCACTTAGAGAGAGATGGATTGGAGGAAATTGTAGATCTAGATCTCCTCTCTCAAATCCCTCAAAGATATGCAAGAATCATGGGAGGAAATGGGAGAGGGGCAAGCTTTCCAAGGTCAACAATGGAGGAGAGAGGAGGTAAAAACGTGCTTGGAAGAGCTACCCCTTTGGGGAAGAAGGGGGCCTTAAATAGGCCCCCAGGAAAACGAGCCGTTGGCTGCAGATTCGCGACGAGCGGTACTACCGCTGGAAGGGGCGGTACTACCGCCAGAGCGGTACTACCGCTGAAAGGAGCGGTACTACCGCCAGCGCGCTTCCCGCAGCCGCAGGGTCAACGGTCAACTGCAGCCTCATCCCGCGCCAGCGGTACTACTGCCCGTAGTACCGTGGTCGGTACCGCACAAAGCCTCCGAGGCGTGTCCGGAGCGGTAGTGCGGGCGGCACTACCGCCTCTTCGGGCTGCGCAGGAATCCCAGGGCGGTACTACCACTGGCAGTGCCGCTGCCAGTACCGCACATTGCATCCGAAGACGTATTTCGGCGGTACTGGGAGCGGTACTGCCGTTGAGGCTTCCCAGCCTAGGGCCAGCGGTACTACCGCCCGTTCCAGCGGTACTACCGCTGGCAGGATTTCAGCCTGAAACCTGAAATGCAATAAATTTTGCAAGGAAGCTCCAAACGAGATGAAACCAACGAGGTTGGAAATATTAAGGGTCACAAATATAGAGGAGATATCACACATGGGAGGTGTGGACCTTATCTCGAGGAGGACCGGTAATATTTCCAACACCGAGAACGCAACAAGTTTTCCATCCGGACTCCATTATCTATGATCTTGGGCTTGCTCCAAAGATAATCACAAGCACTACAAGATCATGCATAGAAACATCATAGTCCATCATGTGAGGAGGAGACCATAAGGAGAGTTTGACCTCTCTACAAGTGACGAACCGGTAAAACCTCCAACATCAAAAACACCACAAGATATTCAAATGAAATCCGTTTTTGATGAACTAGAGCTTGGTATGGAGATGAACATAAGTTCTAAATTCTCACATGGATAAAATCCAAATAAGAACCAAGAAAGATGATATGCCAAGTATGCAAAGGTTTGAGCTCTCCACAAAGATGCGATCAAGTTACTCACATGAGAGCCGCTATTGATAGTACGCCGTCTATCCTATAACCCGGTCTCCCACTAACACCACGAGACCGGTAAAATAGAAACCCTATCAAGATCATACCTTTGCCTTGAGCATTCCACTTGAGCTAGATGATGACGATCTTGACTCCCTCAAGTTGGGACACCTTTCTTGATTGTGCTTGCTAGCACATGCTTGATGAAGACTTCTCCAAATGCTCCCCCATACTCCATTATGGGAGAGCCTCGCTAAGTTCCGTCTTCATGTATCCACTTGCGCTTCATATTCTTCTCTTGATATAGATGATGGCTTGGAGATAAACATGAAGTTCACTCAATCTTCTTTTCCAAGCGATGCTTGCAATAAGCTCAACTCTTCACATGACCATTCTTCATATAAACCCTTGGATGGAACCTTGGTCATCATGTAATCTTCTAGAGTCCAACACATGAACTCCAATCTTTTCCTATGGACAAGATCTACAAGTATATCTCAATGCAAACATTAGTCCATAAGGATTGTCATTAATTACCAAAGCCACGCATGGGGCAACACATGCACTTTCATTGAGGAAGCCATCGACGTCGACATTATCGTCATCATCGTCGTTGTTGCCACCAAGTTGAGGTGCAACGGCTTTGTCTTTGGACGGTTGCGGTACAGACGTCCCCAACAGTTTTTTGTGGCGATTGGTGGCGGCGACGACCGGCGGTTGCTTCCGGGTGGTGGCGACGGCTGCTTGTGGCGCCGGTTCCTTCACAACAAGTTTTTGTTGCGGCCTCGAGAGCCGAACGATCGGGGGCCAGAGCCTCGAGGTGGCGCCGGTGGTCCGCCTGACCCCCTGAAGACCCCCCCCCAAGACGAATCTGGGTCTTCGGCCATTCCATGACCCACTTGGGGCATTCTCCAAGGACCATGTGTTCCTCGGCTCCCGGAGGTTGCATGGGGGGGTCAATGTCACGAAACTCAGGCACTACCTGATGTAGGTTGGTCCCGATTTTCACGGATTTGGACGGAGGGATCGATGAACACGAAGAACAAGGGATGAACACAAGAACACAAAGAGGGGAAACACCAAATCGAGGATAACTAGCAAGTAGCAACTCAGCAAGATTCAACTGGTAAGAAGCCCCGAGGGTAGCCCCCAATTCTCCTCTCCCAAGCACACCTTACTCTTAGGATTGTTTGTCCAATTGGTCAATCCAAACCAACCCAATCTAGCCACTTAAAGAGGAAAGATTAGCAAGTAGCAAACTACAAGAGGAAGCCTTGATATCCACGAAGGGATCTTCTCCACAAGGGGAAGCCTTGGTTCATCTCCACAAGGGGAGGCCTTGATTCATCTCCATAGGAGGAAAGGACCACTTTGAGAAGAAGGAACAAGGCTCTACTCTAATCCCAAATCATAGTCTAACCCTAGATCTAGATGGGGAACTCCTATTTATAGTCTAGAGGCAAAAGGGGAAAGTTAGGTGGGGTAGGTGGAGGTTACAAGGCTTAACAGCCTGGCTGGTTCCCGCAGCAGCGGTAGTACCGCTCGTACAGGCGGTAGTACCGTTGGTGGCGGGCCGAAGGCGCGTTGACTTTGCGCGGGCGGCAGTACCGGCGGTAGTACCGCTTGGACGGGCGGTAGTACCGCCGGCAGTGCCGCACATGGGCGCCGAGGCTGGTTTCTGGCGGCACTTGGAGCGGTAGTACCGCCCGGAGGGGCGGTAGTACCGCTGTAGCCGTTTTTCCTGCTCTTCTTCTTCTTCTTCTTGGGTCTTCTCTTGGACATCTTCTTGGGTCTTCTCTTGGTCATCTTCTCCACTCCATTGTGGGTCATCATCAAGGTGGTTCCTAAGCATGCACAAAGTATCCGAATGAAGTAGCAAACCATTCAAAGGAGTGTCGAGATCACACATAGATAGGAGTGAATTCACCTTATCATGGAGAGCTTTGACTCTTGATATTGTCATTGGGCCACTTGTTGTAGGAGTCGTAGGTTGGGCTAAATCACTACCTCAGTCAACCTAACTTTCATCACGGCCTCGCTCATTCTAGTGGTGTGCATATCGCGGGTCAAAGGTTGTACGATAGTGCCCTCTGCAACTTCCTTCAACTCGCCGCCGGCCCCCACCCTATGCAGGAGTATGCAAGGCATGTCGTGGGAGTCAACACATGTTGGGCATCATGAGATGGCAGTCATCAAAGGCATAGTTATAGAAGATGCCGCGAACTAACTAATTAGTTACCTTGGTGATGGCGTTGAGCTCGGCTATTGTCGAGACAAGGGCGCCGGTGTCGGCGGCCGGCCTATCATTCTCCGGCCGCTCGTGTGCATTATCATTCACCGCCACCACCGGCAACGCCTCGGTATCTTCCGCGGTAGGGGGTGTCGGTGGGACCAAATGGAGCGGTTGCTGCGCCGCGGTGTTGGGCAGCGGGGTCACCAGGTCCGGCGACACGTTATTGCTGGAGTTGCTGCCGGCGAAGCTGGGCACGTGTATCGGCCCCTTTTGACCTCCCGCATGCCAAGCAACTATCCCCTCCATCAACCCTTTCGCCGGGCATGTGTATCGGTCCCTTTTGACCTCCCGCATGCCAAGCAGCTATCCCCTCCATCAACCCAGGGGGTAAGATCGCCCGGAGCTTCTCCTCCACTAACTTGTCCACCGTGCTGGAGTCCACTTTTTCCTGCTCTAGTGTCTCCACCTTCTTCCTTAGCTCCACAACCTCGGCTTTATCCCTAGTCGACTTCCTCCTCTCCTTTCTCGTCTCGGCGTCCGTGCTGTAGTACTGGAGGAACTTCATGCTCGTACCAAAGCCGGACACACGGCCAGCTGACGTCGGTGGCACCGACTTGTCCCTCTCCTTGTAAACGTTCATAGCCCTGTTGAAAGTCGTGTCCCACGGCTCCGTCGACCCTTGGGACGACGGGCCGGCCTCAGCGTCAGCCTTTAACTCGTCCTGCTGCAGACAAAGGAAATTAAGGTGAACCCATTTAGAAATATGGCTTGGTTATCTAATTAGATCAACGTAATGGACTTTGAGATATCAGCGGTAATTAAATTCTTTACCAGCACTTTCTTGAATGCCCTCACTTTGTCATCGTCGGTAACGAATTCCCCCGTCGCCTTGTTCAGATAGTGTCGGGGGAATACTCTCTGGATTAACCCGCGGCCCAGTGCGACTTAACTTACTCGCACGGATGAAGGCCCACTTGGGAACAAGCCCAATATTGAACCGCCATAAGGAGAAAGATCTAGAAGATAAATCCCGGAGGACGTGAAGACCAAGTAGTCTCCGAGTAGGCCTCTGTGGATGTATTCCTTATGGGGAAGTTTCCTTTTGTAACCTAGCGAGCCTCTGTGATATAAAGAGGACTCGCAGGACTTAGAGCGGGTCAAGCTATCAAGCCCCAAACCCTAGCTCATACGGCGAGTACCAGATCGGATCGCCTCCATTGTAACACCTCGATTATCATATCAATACCAATCTAGGGTAGGCAGGAAGTAGGTCTTTTACCTCACATTGAGGGGGCCGAACCTGGGTAAATCTGTGTTGATCTTTGTTCCTGCGATCCCAAGCTCGGAGATGCTTGACTCGCGTAATCCCACACCTACGAAGTCATCTATGACACCTGACGTGACAAACCCACGACAGTTGGCGCCCACCGTGGGGCCTGCGGTCAAAAGCGTCACGTTCCGCGCAGGATCGAAATCAGGCTTCAAGGACATCGCCATGGCCAAGTTGAAGACATCAATGGGGTCCCCTTCATCGACGACTCAGAGTGGGGACCCGAGGCAGATCGCATCGAGTTCGGATACATCGTTCCCATCGGATCAGTAAAAGTTTTCGTCGGATCCGTCAGTCGCAGATCTATGGACGCGACTCAAGGAAGCGAATCGGTGAAGGAGCTGCGGCCGGTCAGGGTCCGCGTGTTGGAGGAGCTACAACAAGCTACGGCAAGATTGCCCATCCCCGTCCCATCAAGACCTGTTTGGGGATCTCTACCAAATCAGGAAGGAGACCTCAAGATTGAAGAGATTGAAGCTATCAGGACGGAGCTCTGTGAAGAGGCACAAAGACTCGCGGCTGAGCGCGAAAAACTCCAAGAAGAAGGCCAACGACTCCGCCACTGCCAGCCGAAGCACCAGGCGGTGCGAACCAAGATGACATCTGAGCGCAAGAAACTCCAAGAAGAAGAGTGGCGACTCCGTCGTTGGCAGCAAAAACATCAGATCAAGATGGACAGAGGAAGATAAAATCACAGTTCCACGGCGACCCAGAGAGCAACGTGCACGCCGCGATAGGGATATTATCAAAGATAGCACCGGTTGGAGACACGCGAGCTGATAAGGAAGCTCGCCATGCGATCGACCTACTACAAACTGCTGCTTTACAACAAGCAAATATGTATGGAGTCACGCCCAATGAGCCGCAAAGCGAGGTATCATGGGGAGGAGAGTACAGCATCGAAGAAGTGGTCAACCAGTTAGCAGGTTTGCAGGTATCATTGGAAAAAGAAAAGAAGATAGAAGGCGAGTCGCGACGTCCGGAGCGACTCAGCCATCCCAGATTGAAACTGATTCAGATTCAGCGCCAGTAAACTCCTATTCATTATTGAAAGGACCAGCATGTTTTGGAGAGAAATACGGCTCACTCGTTTCCCCCCGAACTTCGACGAGTCGCAGCGAGTCACCACCTATCGCAGTGACCAAGACCCTGCCTTATGGATAGAAACTACGAGGCAAGCATGACAGGGGCTGATGTGACTCAAGAAATACGTGCAAAATACTTCCACTTGGCAATACAGGGAGAAGCTAGGGATTGGCTATTAAGGCTGCCATCAAAATCAATAAACACATGGGAAGACTTGAAGGACAAGTTCATTCGCAGATTCCAAACAGAAGATATGAAAAACCTTAGACAATGCATTCAAAAAGAGGACGAATCAAGCGGCGACTGGATCAAGAGAGTCGCGGAGATCCTTGGCTCCGCCAAAAACTTAACAGTACAAGCTGCAATACAAGCTATGAGAAGAACTGTAGATTTGAGCCGCTGGTGCACAAATTAAGTCGCGCTGAGCACAAGATTGATAGTTTCGACCAGCTTTTGGCAACGGCTGACAAGTATGCAAAGACAGATAGAGGGACAGGCGGCTTATCACAGAACCCAACGGGGAAACTGCCAGTCGCGAAGACAGAACGTCGCGCACACCAGATGCAGAGCAAGGGAGTGATAAGGCCTTACCCCCTAATAACTGCAAGGGGATCTTCGACGTGCCTTGCGACTTACATCGCAGGAGAGATGGCAGGCCAGCGGGTCACACAAAGGCGCAATGTCATTATTACCGGAGGTGGAAAGAAGGCGACACGCCAGATACAGCTCGCAGATCGATGCACCACAAGAATAAATCTAGCTCTCATCAAGAGCCTGACGTTTTACCTAGAAGAAACATAGGACAGTTTCATACAGTGGAGGTACAAACGACGGATGGAAGCCGGAAGAGCAGTCAGATTTCAACGCCAGAAAGGCATCGTCGCTGGACAGAGCAATCGGTTATTTGGAGTCGCGGCGATCACCCCCAGAAGTAAGAGATCCAGGACAGCCAGCTCTGGTGGTCACGCCAGAAGTCGCGGGATACAAGTTAAGTAAGGTCCTAATGGACGGAGGAGGAAGAGTAAACATCCTATATCAAGACACGCTCCGAAGAATGAATATACCCGAGACAAGGCTGCGACCATCCAGGAAAGAAATTCAAGGAATAATCCCAGGAGCTGTTACGCGACCAATCGGAAAGATAACACTTGAAGTTAGCTTTGGAACAGAGCGGAACTTCCGCACAGAGCTCCTAGACTTTGAGGTTGTAGCAGTCAAAAGCTCATATCATGCAATCTTTGGAAGAGAAGCCTATGTCAAATTTACCGCTCGCCCCTGCTACGTCTACCTACAGTTAAAGATACCAGGACCAAACGGTGTTATTACAATATATGGAGACAGACAGAGAGCATTAGAATGCGAGAACGCAGGCTCAGTACTCGCAGAAGAAGCTTGTATCGCCAACTCTTCACATGGATATCAGTCGCAGATCGGTGATCGCAGCTCAAAACGAGTCGCGTTGGAGGTACCGCGGAAGCGGCCAACAGGATGCAGCCACCGGATGGTAAATACCCACCGAGAAGTCGCGCATCAGCAAGATAATGCCCCAGAGGTCGCCTTGATACAAAAAGAAGACAAGAAATGGCGCATGTGCATAGACCCAGCCTCGATCAACAACCCCAGCCAAAGGGGCTCAGTTATCGTGAGACCTTACAAAGCAAACTCAACTCAACATAAGTCGCAGCTCAGTGCGGCTGATCGCTTAACAAAGTTGCTCTCTGCTTCAACATGAGATATACATCGGAGCTATCATGCTCGACCCGAGTCGCTTTTAGCGACTCAAAATTGAACCAATCAGGTGTTCAACCCACTCCGTTAGGAGTATTAATTCGCAACTAAGTGCGATGAGTATCAAGTATGCATGGCCTGCGGGGAATAGAAAACCCGCATTAAAGGGCCTGCATCATCATGTAACACCCTGTAAAACATCGAGTGATTATGAAATAAAGCCGGCACCCTTGACATTCAAGGGTTTGTCGTTTCGCCTCAACTATCATTGAGTCGCTGAGTCTTTTGAATTTCATATATCACTGACCCTTGAGGGCTCCTTACGAGCATCGCGAGTACCAATCGCACCTCAAATTTTGCCAAACTAGTGGCAATCCTTAAGCTAGAAGCGTCTTGCATTATGCGACCAAAGTACTGGGGTGTGGCGTCAATCGAGCTTGATTGCCTATCATGGCCGCTCTCGACCCTGAACACACATGTTCCTAGGAAATACTGAGCCGCGCGAGCGTCTACTTAATGGAATTATCAAGAAAAGAACCTGCTTATAGGTCACAAAAATACTGTTTATGATACATGAATATCTTACAGACTAACGGGCATGTCCCACATTATTTATTTTTCCTCTTCCGAGCAACAGGAGTGGGAATTGGCGCGGCTTGTCTCGCAGTTGCAGTCGCAGGTGTCCTAATAATCAGGGCGCCGCCAGACGAAGCAGAAGGGCCACCAGATACTGTTGCTGGAGCGGCAGCCCGAGATGACTCAGCTCCTGAGGACTTTTCCTTGACACCTTGCTCCCATCAAGATTGAATTTATCAAGATAAGTGCCCAAGTCTAAGTTATCAACAAATTTTGTGGCATACCCGCGCATCCCTTTCCAGATATCGAAGTACTCGCTTATTGGCAGTTCAGTATCATCTGCGCTCATCGCCAGGCCGTGGCGAGCAACCTTGCCAACATCTATCTCTGGATAATATGCTCGAAGCAATGTCAAGACATGCGCGGCTCCGGCGCGAGCAGAGGATCGTTTCCAATCAGAGACATAATGTGGAGCCTTGAGCAGTTTTTATCCAATACTCGCAAGATGTTGGGCCATCAGTCGCAGGAGTGATTACCGTCATAACTTCCTTGGTAACCTTTAAGAAGCGCTGGCTGAGGTCAGACAGATATACCAGTTGATCCTTCAAATTGGAGCGGGACACTGGGGCCTCAGGTCCTATGTCAAAGAAAGAAAAGGCAAGAAACAAGTCAGAGACTAACGTGGTTACCCAAAATATGTATGATTAAAGGAATACAAGACCAACCAGCAAGCTGCAGGACGGCTGATTTGACCATGGAGCCAAAACCCTCAAAGGCTTTGAGCAGCGAGTTATATTTTTCATCTCGCGCGGCGAGTTCCTTTGCGTGGTCCCCTTCAGGCGATCAATCAATTCAGTTTTAAGAGCCAGTCCTTCTCGCAAAGATCTAATGACCTCGTCTTTCTCCATGAGTCGCTGCTGCATATCAGCTTCAAGTTCTTTAAATTGCTCTTCGCAGGAGTCGAGTTGACCTTTGAGAGATTTTATTTCCTGATCTTGGTCCCTAATGACCTCATTATGCTGCTCCAGGCGAGACTGCATCATTTCAGGATGGTCTATGGAAATGCCTTTACCCTTTATTGAGCCAGAAGCATCAAGCAAGGACAGTTCACGCTGAAAACAAACAGAGCAAAACGCAAGGTAAATTATCCAGGAATTTGGGGGCTCGAGATTTGAAGCAGGAAAAGAATCAACACCCCGTGCGATGACACAAGGTTTTGATCCTTGGGGGCTACGGTATATATACCTGGCGACTTGAAGAAAATTGCTCAACTAAGCGCGCAGCAGAGCAGCATGCTTGTCTCCAGCAGAAATTATGGCATCTGCGATTGACTTAGAACTATTTCCTGGAGCTGGAATTCTATTTTCAGTAGATATCCTACCAGCAGCAGGAGTTGTGGATGGAGCTGCGGCTGGAGTCGCGGCAGGAGCCGCGTCTGCAATACCTTCCTCCAGGGAGGGCCTTGGTTGAGTCGCACCATTACTGTTTCCCATTTTCATCAGCAGCATCATCCTCGCTCATAGCTGCAGAGAAGAAGTGGGATGGGAATTAGACTTGGGAGCCTCTTCAGACATAGCCCTGCAAAACATTGATGGGTTAATAAGCTGACCTAGCAGAGCCGCAACATTAAAAGGAAGGCGAACCATACCCAGAGGCGACACGGATACTCTTCATCAGGCAACCAGAAGAAGGAGAAGATAAACCTTGCAAATCTGAACCTACAGAGTATGAAAAGAAGTAGTGGTCAGCAATTCCTTGCCAGAAATACATAAGGAGAAGAGTCGCAAACAATTACCCGAGCTTATTGAGAAGCAATCCTCTGCAGCAGTTTCGGAAGAAAAAGTAGCCTTGTTGGGATCAGCAAGTTTTAAAGATTTGGCAGCTCTTGTTTCTGCCAGTAATGCCAAGGCTTTGCGACGTTTCTCAGGCTGCGTGGGGTCTTCTGAGCTCTGGCATAAAATACGTTTCGAGGACCTGCGAGGCACCTCAGGAAGTTCCAGGAAAGGTGTATTTGGAGTCGAAGACAAAAGAGCGTCGGCCATTTGTTGTTCCTCTTCAGAAGCACTACCCTCGTGCATAACTGTATCTTCGTCAAAGGCTGCGGCTTGCCTTGACGACTCAGCCACGGATCCTTGGTTCAAGTCGACGTCCTCTGAAGGAAGAACCCAGAAATAGGGATCGATCTGAAAAGGAGCTCAGGTCAGAAATAATCAATTTTTGGGAAAGGAATTTTCGAGGAAACAAGTGACAAGTAAACATTACCACAAAAGGCTTGTGCTCAGCCCAGAAGGGAGCAAGTCCGACGTTGTCATACGAGTCAATATCCTCGTCCGTCACTCGGCGAATGAAATTTATCCACTCCCCTTTGTCCCAATCTTCAGGGCAAGTGCGATCGACGTCATTTGCATGACAAGTGAAATCCATCATAAGCCGCGAGCGGCGACTCACAGGCTGAACTCGCCATTTAGTCCAGCAAGATATGAGATCTAATCCAGTGAGACCATGGAGTGTCAGCGCTCTCACCTTGTCTAGAAGGGATTCGACAAAGGGTAACGAAGAAGGATCAGGTTTGGAAACAAAGCATCGGTAGCCTCGAAGGGAAGAGGAGACCAAAGAGGGAGAGGAATTTCACCCTCAGGAGAAGTGTTTTTACAATAGAAGAATGTCCTTTGCCACTCCTTGATTTTCTTGGCAGAGTTAGTTTTGGGAAGATACTACCCCTACGGCGTTGGAAGGAAATGGCGCCGCATTGGAGAAAAGGACCATCTGTGGTTTCCCTTTGACTATTGCAATTGAAAAGAGCAAGCCAGAAATCTATTGAAGGCGGGATACCCAGATAATCTTCGCAGAGGACGTGGAAGTTGCTCACTTGCAACATCGAATTAGGGCCAATATCATGGAAGCGGAGACCTAACCGCTGCATCAAGGAGCGGAAGAAGAGAGAGCCTGGGGGTTTGAACCCGCGCTCAACATGCTCCGCAAAAATCACTATTTCTCCTGGTTGAGGATTGGGGATTACCTCCTCGCCAGCCGCCCGCCATTCGCATTGATCTTTTGGCGGAAGAAGGCCCCGTGCAGATAGGGATTCCAGGAAATCTTCGTCGACCCACGAGCCTTCCCAGTTGCACTTGCGGCGAGACATTTTTCTCGGATCAACGGAGATATCCACCGAAGGATTGTGAGTACGAGAAGCGAGATTGGAGGCGGCGGAAAGGAGTAGCGGATGCGTAATACAGGACTTGATGCAGAACGCTGGGGAAAACGATGAGTCAAGATAAATAACCCAGACGTGGAAGACGTTTAGATCTGAAATCAACCGTCAAGAAAGGATAAGTCGCGTTCTTGAGTCGCCAAGAAGAGTTATAAGCCGCAGATTGGAAACAAGGAAAAGCACGGCCTAAGCATTCAAGATCAAGAAGTACTATGAAGTTCAGGCCATGCTTGGGGGCTAATGTCGGGGGAATACTTTCTGGATTAACCCGCGGCCCAGTGCGACTTAACTTACTCGCACGGATGAAGGCCCACTTGGGAACAAGCCCAATATTGAACCGCCATAAGGAGAAAGATCTAGAAGACAAATCCCGGAGGACGTGAAGACCAAGTAGTCTCCGAGTAGGCCTCTGTGGATGTATTCCTTATGGGGAAGTTTCCTTTTGTAACCTAGCGAGCCTCTGTGCATATAAAGAGGACTCGCAGGACTTAGAGCGGGTCAAGCTATCAAGCCCCAAACCCTAGCTCATACGGCGAGTACCAGATCGGATCGCCTCCATTGTAACACCTCGATTATCATATCAATACCAATCTAGGGTAGGCAGGAAGTAGGTCTTTTACCTCACATTGAGGGGGCCGAACCTGGGTAAATCTGTGTTGATCTTTGTTCCTGCGATCCCAAGCTCGGAGATGCTTGACTCGCGTAATCCCACACCTACGAAGTCATCTATGACACCTGACGTGACAAACCCACGACAGATAGTAGCGGGACCGCACAAAGTTCCTAACCTGCTCGTCTGTGATTTTGTGCCACGGTTCTCTTTTCCCAGACGTGCAACCTCGGCATCCTCCTTGTCCCAAATGGTCTGTGTTTTCCTCGGTAACCGCCGCTTCCCAAATGGTGGTTACCTATGTTCAGGTCCCGCATTTGCTTCCCCAGTTGGTCCATTTTTTAGCCTCCTCAGAATTTAAGGACAACTTGAATGCCTCGAACTCTTCTTGGTGAGCATTGTCTTTGGCACTTATTCCTCCTAGTTGTCACCGTTATCAATCTTCTTCTTCACCCAGGATTTCCAGCTGCTCAAGGCGGTGCTCATCTTCGTGATGGCTAAACTGTCCACCTTTTTGTTGAACGGCTCCGGGAACGTGTATCGTTGGTGAAGCTTCTTGAGGAGGTTTTCGACCAAAGCCTCATTGCCCTTGCTTCTGAGTTCCTTCATGTTGATCGACACGCTTTCCCGGAGGATGCACCCTAGTTGCATGCCGTACCCTTTGGCAAGGTCCTTAGGCTCCACTGGTAGGCCACTTGGCGTGACCTCAGTGAACACGTGTGTGACATTGGCGAGCGCTTGCGGTGTCCGATCCGTCCTTGGCTTCTTCTGCTTCTGAGCGGTCGGATTACTGCCACCACCGCCATTCGTGTGGTCGCCGCCATCGGTGGTGGTGTCATCCTCATGGCCTCCACTAGCAGCTCCATCGGTGGTTTCGACGTCACCCTCTTGCTCACCGTCGGCACGGTCGCCACCACTAGCAGCTCCGGCGGCCTCCGCCTCCTCCAACTCCTGGGACAACCCAGAATGGCTTGTTGGCCTCTCTAGCTTCTTCTTCGACGCTCATGTGCTTAGAAGGGCCGGGCTCCGACATGCTTGCACTGCATTAATAAAAAGAGGCAAAAGTTAGTACAACAAATATAAGAAAAAAATCACTTAATTAAGTACTAAGATACCCCGGCCCATGCATTATTCGCAATACCCCATATGTCCTATTTTTAGCAAAGTCATGCCAAAATTCACGAAAAATTTCGGCATGACCTTTGCTAAAATAGGACATATGGAGTACCCGAATTTGCCGGAACGAAAGTTAATCGATGTTCCGGCAATCTCAAGGGCCTCTCGGGGTACCTGCAAACATTTTACAAATCATGTTGGCGGCATCGCCGGCCGGCCAACAACATCACATCAACACATCCACATTTCCGGCCGGCATCTCCGGCCGGCAACAAACACACATACAACATCCACATCGATCACAAAACACACATACATCACCACATCCACATCACCACATCCACATCTCACCTGAATCACGCGGAGGTTCTTCTAAATTTCCTGCATACGGCAAAATAATGCATTAGTTAATTAAAAATGCCATCTAATATTGGTTCACTAACTAATATGAGCATATGAAGGTAATAATGATGATCAACTAGATGATCAACTACACAAGAAATGAATATAATTTGTAGCCTCGGGACAAAACTTGTACATCTCTAAAATTCGATTTTAGACAATAATGATGCACAATAACACACTATATGCAACAAACAACTAGCAACACAAACTACAACAAGCCTAAATGAATTTTTTAGCCAAATTTTTAATTTTTTTATTGGGTCATTTCATCAAGCACCTAAGGTGCAACCATGGTAGGAGAGGGATGGGAGGGAGAGAGGGGCAGCACCTCGGCGAGGGGGCGAGAGTGGAGGTCGTCGGCGGCTTGTGGCGGGTCCCAGGGCGGCGAGTGGGCGGCGGCCGGGGCGGGGTGGCGGTGGAGATGCTCCTAGGGGTGTCGAGGCCGTCGGCGGCGGGCGGGTCGAGCACGGGCGCGTGGTGGGCAGCGCCGGTGCGGGTGGCTGTGGAGGTGCTCCTGGCCGTCGGTGGCGGGGCGGGTCGAGAGGGGGCGGCCGGCGGCGGCGAGTGGGGGCGCGGTGGTGGTGCGGCGAGGTCGTCGTCGCGTCTGGTCGAAGGGCTCGGGAGCGCGTGGAGAAGAGAAAGAAGGGGAAGGGGCGGGGCGGCGCGGGCGTAGCTAACACAGTTAAGTTAGGGAATTCTGTGGCGCTCCCCAGCAGATGCTCCACAGAATATCAGAATTTTGTGGCGCATCTGCTGGGGGATGCGCCACAGAATTCCGTGGCTAGAAGTGCTTAAAAGCCATGCTGGCTGTTATGTGACAAGCACACTGCATGCCCAATGGTAGCAACTGAAACCTGCAACTTGGGGCAGCCAGGTTCGAATCCTGGCTGTCTCACTTTTTTTTCTTTACAAAAAATATTTTGGTTAATTAAAAAAAAGAACACTACACACATTTGTTATTCTTTAAAAAAATATTTTTGGTTATATTTAAAGAAAGAACCATACACACATTTTAAAGAAAAGAACATATACACAATTGTTAGTAAGACCATTATTTATTCATGATATACATATATATATGCTTGTCTCACACACACACACAAATAATACACCAAAAAAGTCTTCTTCGTCCCGGCCGGTTCCGAGCTAGCTTCTCTTATTTCCCTCTTCGCGGTTGAATACTTTAGGCCGGGCACCTTGAGATTTCTTCACGTGAACGGACAACCTTTAGTAGGTAGGGAGGTCTTTGTTCTTGTTTACTAGTAGTCGGCATGTCGAAGTACTTGTCGAATTCCTCCTTGATCTTCGGATCGCCGTTCTTGTACAGGTCTTCCTCGTTGGCGTCTCCTTCCATTCCGACGATGCTCCTCTTGCCCCTCCTCACGACAACACGGCTTGGCTTTGGGTCGGTAATGAAGAAGCATTACTCAACTTGGCTAGCGAGTACCCATGGCTCATTTTTCGCGGAGGCGTTCTTCGATTTGGCATCGGGTATTACCATGGTGGTGAAATACCGGCCTTTTTGACGACGTCCTTGGCCCATCTCACGGAACATTGCACTGACTCTCCACAGTAGTTGAGCTCCCATATCTCCTCGATCCATCCGAAGAATCTTTCCTTGACAGTAGCCTCGTCATCGCTGTAGGATAGCATAGTTACTCCTGAGTTTTGATATTCGCTGTTCCTGTCCTTTTCCTCGGTGCAGAATCTGAAAACGCTGATGTCGTACGCCTGATAGGTCCTTACGTTTTGCCGGGGCCCTGTGATAAGGAGAATATGAGTTTTTCATCTTCCGTAGATGGCGTTTTGATCGCTGCTTGAACCAGTTGCCTTTGCTTGAACCAACGCGGGAAGCTGGAGTTGTGCTCTCTGGTTACGTCTCCCTTCTTCCTCGGCCGGCCCAGGTCGATGTAATTCTGCTCAATTTGGCTTTTGTGCTCTTCCACCCAAGGTTCGATCAATTGTAAGGGTTGTAGCGTGACCCGGTGGAGCCCTGTTGAGTCGACTTTTCGACCATGAATGGCGACAAAGAGTGAGCGGTAGCCCTCGCGCTGACCAAATCCATCGAGCCTGCCGAGGTGCTTCCTGGTGGGCTGACCAATATCCTGGTTCTTGGTGCTTAGATAATTCTGGCAGAAGGAGATGCACTCGTAGGTTAGAAAGCCCTTGGCCATGCTTGTGTCTGGACGGGCCCTGTTGCGAACGTATCCTTTCATGACACTGTTCTGCCTTTCGAATGACATCATGTAGTGCAGGAACGTCGGCCCGAGCTGCCTGATGTCATCAACGACATGGAGAAGGAGATGCACGCAGATATCAAAGAATGCGAGCGGGAAGTAAATCTCGAGCTCGCATAGTATCAGCATGATCTCTTCCTGTAGCCTGTCGAGCTGCATCACGCCGATCGACTTCCTGTTGATGACGTCGAAAAAGTTGCAAAGGGAAGCAGCGTATCTTGACGTGCTTGTCCATTATCCCTCAGATCGCAACGGGAAGTATCTGCGTCATCATCACGTGACAATCGTGAGACTTCAGCCCACTGAACCTCTTCTTCGTTGCGTCCAGATATCTGCTTATCTTCCCCGCGTAACCGTGAGGAAATTTGACTCCTAGGAGGCACCTGTAAAACTGCTCGAGCTCTCCAGACTCATAGTGAAGCAGGCAGCGGGAAGCACCACCGCGTTCTTTTTAACCCTTTTGCGGCGACCTTGAGTCCCTTCCGTCTGATCATCATCATCATCGTCATCATCACTATGGGTGCCTGAAGATCTTTCCTGATGCCACGCCATTTCAGATCGTATCTTGCTCTCGTCCCATCCTTGGCCTGTTCCGGCATGTTGGAAAGAGTGCCAAGCAGACTCGGTGACATTTGAACGGCGTGAATCACACGCTCGTTGGGAGACCCCAAGAGGAAGGTATGATGCAGTTCAGCAGCAAGTTTCCCTCAGAAAGAAACCAAGGTTTCGGACCCAGTAGGAGAGCAAACTCTTCAGAAGGTTGTTGGTGCGCCATTTACTCGATCACCAACGCGGAAAACAGTGAGGTTGTCAATCTCACGGCTTGCTGTGAAAACGAAGGATTAAACGTTATGGTGTGGAAAATGAGTTTAAATTGCAGAGAATGAAAAAGGAACAGTTTGCAGTTGTGGTGTTTAATCAGTGTAAAAGAATGGACCGGGGTCCACAGTTCACTAGTGGTGTCTCTCCATAAAAGATAACTAACATGTTGGGTGAACAAATTACAGCTGGGCAATTGACAAATAGTGAGCGCATGACAATGCATATTATGACATGATGACTACTATGATATTTAATTGGGCATTACGACAAATACATAGACCGTTATCCAACAGCATCTATGACTAATAATCCACCGCCGGGTTGTCATCCGAGTCCCCCGTTGGTATTAAGTTGCAAGCAACGGATAATTGCATTAAGTAAAGCGTAATGTAAACAAACACATATGCCCGTGGACATAGCATCGTTAGGTTATCCCTAGTGGCAACAGCACATCCACAACCTTAGAACTTTCTGTCACTGTCCCAGATTAAACGGAGGCATGAACCCACTATCTAGCATAAATACTCTCTCTTGGAGTTACAAGCATCTACTTGGCCAAAGCATCTACGAGTAACGGAAAGCATGCAAGATCTTAAATAACATATAAGATAGATTGATAATCAACTTGACATAGTATTCAATATTCATCGGATCCCAGCAAACACAACATGTAGCATTACAATAATATGATCTTGATCATGTAGGGCAGCTCACAAGATCTAAACATGATGGCACAAAGTGGAGAGACAACCATCTAGCTACTGCTATGGACCCGTAGTCCAAGGATGAACTACTCACGCATCACTCCGGAGGCAGGCATGGCGATGTAGAAGCCTCCGGTGACGATTCCCCTCTCCGGCAGGGTGCCGGGAAGAGGTTCTGAACCCTCCCGAGCTAGGGTTGAGCGGCGGCGTCTCTGGAACTTTTCGTGGATATTTGCTCAGGCACTTAGGGTTTTCGCGTCGGGGGAATAAGTAGGCGAAAGGGCGGCGGCTGACGACCCCCGAGGGGCCCACACCACCCTAGGGCGCGGCAGAGGGGGGCCCGCGCCCTAGGTGCGTGTGGCCCTGGTGGCCCTCCTCTGTTGCTCCTTCGCTCCGTCAGGTGAGTTCTGGTAAAATAGGGACCCCCGTGTAGTTTCGTCCAATTCCGAGAATATTTCCAGACTAGCTTTTCTGGAATACAAAAACAGCAGAAAACAGGAACTGGCACTTCGGCATCTTGTTAATAGGTTAGTCCCAAAAAATGTATAAAAGTGATATAAAGTAGATGCAAAACATGTAGCAATTGGTATAAAACAAGCATGGAACATCAAAAATTATAGATACGTTTGAGACGTATCAGCATCCCCAAGCTTAGTTCCTACTCGTCCTCGAGTAGGTAAACGATAAAAACAAAATAATTTTTGAGGTGACATGCTACCATCATAATCTTGATCATATAATATTGCAAGGCACATGTAAATGAATGAAGTGATCCAAGTCAATGGTCTATAATTTGCTACCAAATAGATAATGAGTAAACAATGAATCACACAAGCTAAACGTTTTCATGAATAGTACTTTCGAGACAAGCATCAAACAGTTTTGCATAAGTGTTAACTCATAAAGCAATAGTTTCTAATAAAAGGTATTCAATCAACACAAAGGAAGAATTAAGTTTCAGCATTTGCTTCAACTTTCAACATATTTATCTCATGGATATTGTCAACACAAAGTAGTATAACAAGTCCAATACATTGCATATAACGCATGTTGTAACAAAGTTGACACTAGTGTTTGCTTGTGGAAGACAGAAAGAATAGGAAAACTGACTCAACATAAAAGTAAAAGAAAGGCCCTTCGCAGAGGGAAGCAGGGATTAAGTCATGTGCTAGAGCTTTTAGGTTTTTGAAAGCATATAGAGATTGCATAAAATATTTGATACTCCTCCCAACCTTGCTAACACAAGCCATGGCTAACCGAATCCTCGGGTGCCTTCCATCAATCACATACCATGGAGGAGTATCTATTTTTGAGAGGTGTTTGTTAATTGTCAACGAATGGTAGCGGGTGAGAACAGTATTCTACCTGTCAAACGGACTTTTAAGAGCGGCTCCCATGAAGGACGTTATTTCTACCAGCAAGGCAGATCATCCCTCTTTCTCTTTGGTTTACACACATTCAGGTATTTCACTGTTTGTCATTGCTTACTGATGAATCAGGGCAAAAGTGTGAAGAGAATTAATTGGTTAAAGTTGTAATTAATTGGGACTGGGCACCCCGTTGCCAGCTCTTTTTGCAAATTATTGGATAAGCGGATGTATATGCCACTAGTCCAGGTGTAAAAGTCCATTCAACAAATAGAATAAAGAATAACCACACTAATTCCTCATGAGCTAGTAAACATTGACACAAAAAGGGAATAATAACATTTTGAATAATTTAAAGGTAGCACATGAAAAATTTACTTGGAGTGGCAAGGAAATACCACATATAGGTAGTTATGGTGGACACAAATGGCATGGATTTTGGCTCAAGGATTTGGATGCACGAGAAGCATTCCCTCTCAGTACAGAGTTTAGGCTAGCAAGGTTATGTAAGCAAACAAGAATATCAACCCGTACACCAAGTTTTATATGACAAACATATTGCAAACGTTATAAGACTTCATACCGTCTTCCTTGTTAACCAAACCCTGTTATTAGAAAATATCTAGACCTTAGAGATACCACCGATGCAAACCAAATTTTCAACAAGCTTTACGGTAGTTCTTCACTAATAGGCTTAACTCATGTGATGCACAATTTAATCATGATCTACTTGTTAACTCAAAACAATTGACAAGCATCAAGTTATCCAAATTAGTGATCTACAAGATTAAGCAAGTTTTTCCTTATACCAATTACCACATGCAACATTTTCTGAACCAACCAAACACCAATCAATTTATTTAATCAACTCTCCAAACAAATATAAGTGAAGCAAGAGAGTACTTTCTACAAAAGAAAGCTAATAGCTCTGACAAGAGATACATGAAAACAAGAGCTAAAAGCTGAACAGCGCTAGATATGAATACTCAACAAATATAAGTGAAGAATAGGAGTATTCTCATGAAAAAGCGGAGCGTGTCTCTCTCCCAATCAAGAATGCTAGGGTCCAGTCAAGCTTTATTGAAAATAAAAGTGCAATACTGAAAATAAAAGCACACAGACGCTCCAAGAAAAGCACATATGATGTGAAAGAATTAAAATATAGTTTCACTAGAGATGACCTGATAATTTTGACGATGAAGAAGGGGATGCCTTGGGCATCCCCAAGCTTAGACGCTTGAGTCTTCTTGAAATATGCTGGGGAGATCCATGGGAGCCTCCCCAAGCTTAAGCTCTTCACTCTTCTTGATCCTATTATATCATCCTTCTCTCTTGACCCTTGAAAACTTCCGTCACACCAAACTCAAAGTAGATCTCATTAGAGGGTTAGTGCATAATCAAAAACTCACATGTTCTATAAGACGCAATATGATTTGTTACTTTAAACATTAGCTACAGCCACTGATGTTATGTGAAGCTCTTCCACCCAAAAAAGAATTTCACTCAACACTAGTAAAAGAGAGAATGCAAAATAAAAAGGCATAATCTGTCTAAAACAGAACAGTCCGCAAAGACGAATTTTTTCAAGGCACTTACGACGCTCAGATCGAAAACTCTAGAACTAATGAAAGATTCAGACATTCATAAAGATTACGCACAAAATTTCAGATTTAATTAACAATCTGGTGATTTTAGGAATTTCGTACAGTGAACAGCAAAAATCTGTTTCTGCGCAGCAATCAAAATTAAGCATCGTCTTAACATTAGAGGCTACTCTTGGCACAACAATGCGAGAAAATAAAGATACAAAGGAGTTGCTACAGAAGTAAACATCCTCCTTGACTAATACTGAAAATAAAAGATAATGGGTTGCCTCCCAAAAGCGCTTTCTTTTAATGCCTTTTAGCTAGGCTAGAAGATTTTAATGATGCTCTCATAAGAATAAGAGTTGAAAAACAAAAGAGAGCATCAAGAGGCAAATATCAAACACATTTAAGTCTAACCCACTTCCTATGCAAAGGAATCTTGTAACAAAATAAATTATTGAAGCATAAAGCAACTAGCATAGAAAGATGAAACAAATATAGCTTCAAAACTTTCAACATAAAGAGAGGTGTTTTAGTAACTTGAAAACTTTTACAACCATATTTTCCTCTCTCATAATAACTTTCAGTAGCATCATGAACAAACTCAATAATATAACTATCACATAAAGCATGCTTTTCATGATCTACAAACACATAATTTTTATTAAGCTAAAAAACAGTAGGGTTATCAAACCCACTTTTGACAATAGTAGTATAATTAATATCA
Organism: Poa pratensis; assembly: GCA_947311845.1. Taxonomy (NCBI): domain Eukaryota; kingdom Viridiplantae; phylum Streptophyta; class Magnoliopsida; order Poales; family Poaceae; genus Poa; species Poa pratensis. Next base: position 57,313,723 of record CAMZMU010000048.1, on the reverse strand, counting down.
TTAGGCAATATAGGACCATCATCAAGAGCATTATCATATATAACATTAGGGAGCACATTTTTACTTTCTGCAATTTCCTCTTTTACTTGAGTCAAGGAGGATGTTACTTCAAATTTATCAAAAAAGATATTTCAATAGAATCATGACATTCAACAATATAGCATTCTTCCTCCTTAGGTAGGCATGGAGGGTAATTATATAATGTAAGAGTTAAAGAGTTACTGTCATTAGAAGGTAGATCCTCCTTTTGTTCATCACTCTCTTCCTCTTTTTCATCAAATGAGCTTTCAGCTTCAGCAATTTCTTCTTCCACATTTTCCTGCAAGGCATTAGTCTCTTCTTTATGAGGAAAAATCCTCTTGACATGTTCAGTAATATAAGAATTTTCATCCTTATAGTTATCAAAACAATATTTAAGTATAGCAAGACTTTCAGATTTATAAGGGGCATCAATTTTATGCTCAAGATAAGAACTAATTTCAAGTGCACCCTTAAAGACAATAAATTCTTCCATCCTTTCTACCTCATAAGCATTATAGTAACCTTTAACATAAGAAGCTAAGGTTTCATTTTCATTACAAGCACATTGGAAAGGAAAGTGTTTAGACTTCCTATGACAATCAGATTCATTAAAGCAAAAAGATTTGCCAAATATATAGCATAAATTTCTAGCATATTCCTCTAGTTGATTTAACAATTTCCATAAGTACATCCCTTTTTGTGACAAGCGGTAATTCCTATAATATCTTCGTTCATCTTCCGTGGACCCACCTTGCCAACAAGATCTAGTTTCATAGAGATAAGCCATTGATAGCAAATAAACAACTAGACATAATAACAAACCGAAATAAACTAAATGCAAGTAACTAATTTTTTTGTGTTTTTGATAATTGAAAGCAAACAAGATAAAATAAAATAAACTAAGCAAGACAAAAACAAAGTAAAGAGATTGGAAGCGTGAAACTCCCCTTGCAGAAGACTGCTGTCTCCCCGGCAACGGCGCCAGAAAAAGAGCTTGATGGCGTGAATCACACGCTCGTTGGGAGACCCCAAGAGGAAGGTATGATGCAGTTCAGCAGCAAGTTTTCCCTCAGAAAGAAACCAAGGTTATCGAACCAGTAGGAGCAGCAACTCTTCAGAAGGTTGTTGGTGGCGCCGTACTCGATCACCAACGCGGAATCTGCACACAACACAATCAAACTACTTTGCCCCAACGAAACAGTGAGGTTGTCAATCTCACCGGCTTGCTGAAAACAAAGGATTAAACGTATGGTGTGGAAAATGAGTATTAAATTGCAGAGAATGAAAAAGGAACAGTTTGCAGTTTGTGGTTGTTTAATCAGTGTAAAAGAATGGACCGGGGTCCACAGTTCACTAGTGGTGTCTCTCCATAAAAGATAACTAACATGTTGGGTGAACAAATTACAGCTGGGCAATTGACAAATAGTGAGCGCATGACAATGCATATATGACATGATGACTACTATGATATTTAATTGGGCATTACGACAAGATACATAGACCGTTATCCAACAACATCTATGACTAATAATCCACCGCCGGGTTGTCATCCGAGTCCCCCGTTGGTATTAAGTTGCAAGCAACGGATAATTGCATTAAGTAAAGCGCGTAATGTAAACAAACACATATGCCCGTGGACATAGCATCGTTAGGTTATCCCTAGTGGCAACAGCACATCCACAACCTTAGAACTTTCTGTCACTGTCCCAGATTAAACGGAGGCATGAACCCACTATCTAGCATAAATACTCTCTCTTGGAGTTACAAGCATCTACTTGGCCAAAGCATCTACGAGTAACGGAAAGCATGCAAGATCTTAAATAACATATAAGATAAATTGATAATCAACTTGACATAGTATTCAATATTCATCGGATCCCAGCAAACACAACATGTAGCATTACAATAATATGATCTTGATCATGTAGGGCAGCTCACAAGATCTAAACATGATGGCACAAAGTGGAGAGACAACCATCTAGCTACTGCTATGGACCCGTAGTCCAAGGATGAACTACTCACGCATCACTCCGGAGGCAGGCATGGCGATGTAGAAGCCTCCGGTGACGATTCCCCTCTCCGGCAGGGTGCCGGGAAGAGGTTCTGAACCCTCCCGAGCTAGGGTTGACGGCGGCGGCGTCTCTGGAACTTTTCGTGGATATTTGCTCAGGCACTTAGGGTTTTCGCGTCGGGGGGAATAAGTAGGCGAAAGGGCGGCGGCTGACGACCCCCGAGGGGCCCACACCACCCTAGGGCGCGGCAGAGGGGGGCCCGCGCCCTAGGTGCGTGTGGCCACCTGGTGGCCCTCCTCTATTGCTCCTTCGCTCCGTCAGTGAGTTCTGGTAAAATCGGGACCCCGTGTAGTTTCGTCCAATTCCGAGAATATTTCCAGACTAGCTTTTCTGGAATACAAAAACAGCAGAAAACAGGAACTGGCACTTCGGCATCTTGTTAATAGGTTAGTCCCAAAAAATGTATAAAAGTGATATAAAGTAGATGCAAAACATGTAGCAATTGGTATAAAACAAGCATGGAACATCAAAAATTATAGATACGTTTGAGACGTATCAGCATTCTTCGTAATGTGCATTACATCGAGGCTATGGGGCGTGTGGAGGACCTTCCAATACTCCAAGTCGTGGAAAACAGACCTCGCTTTCCATACACCCAGCAGCGGATATACCATCGATCGCTTCTTCCCGGCACAGGGCACTCCTCCCAATTTTTCAAAAGCTCATCGATTTATGTGCCGCTCCTCGGGCGCGGGCTCTTTCGAGCTCATCTTCACCATTGAACAGGTCACCGCGATTCCTCCACGGGTGATCCATGCGAAGCCACCTTCGAGCCCCTGGGTAACGTTTTCGAAGACCCGAGATCCCTTGGTAGCTGGAGATGCGGGGTCTCATCCATGCACCTGACACATGCGCAGAATCCGTGGCCTACCTGGGCCGATACATATGAGCAATCAGGATAGTCCTGCACCGTCGTGAGCAACGCGGCTCTCTTGTCGAAATAATCTCCAGTATAGGCATCCCACGTACGGGTTGGCGTCTCCCACAACATGGCTAACTCTCTTTCAACAGCGCGAGATACAGATGTATGTCGACACCTGGTTGTTTCGGCCCCTGAATGGGAATACTCATGTGTATGTACCTTTGTTTCGTGCACAGCCACGAGGGAAGGTTGTAAGGCCATACAAACACGGGCCAGGTGCTATGTGTGCTACTCTGGTTGCCGAACGGATTGAGTCCATCGGTGCTCATACCCAGCCTGACGTTCCTTGCGTCGCCCCCGAAATTTTCGAAGGCGCTGTCCAATGCTTCCCACTGGCTAGCGTCTGAAGGGTGTGTCAGGATCCTGCCCTTCTCGGATCTTCTTCGGGCTTCTCCTTTTCGCGTGCCATTGCATGAGCTTTACTTCCTTAGGGTCCACGAAGTACCGCTGGAGACGGGGAGTGATAGAAAAGTACCATACCACTTTTCGAGGAACTTTCTTGTTCCTAGTACTCTTGTACCGTCCTTGGCCGCACACCGGACATGTGGTTATGTCCTTGTACTCGCCTCGATAAATTGCGCAATCATTGATGCAGGCGTGGTATTTAACGTGCGGTAGGTCAAGAGGGCACACGACATTCTTGTCCTCATCGATACTAATTGGCAATGTGTTCCCCGAGGAAGACGATCGTGCATGAATTTCATGTTCTTAGTGAAGCTCACGTCGGTCTATCTGTTTTCCGCCTTCATCTCCAGAGCATCAAGCGTTACTTGCAAGCGCGTATCCTGTGGTCGGCACCCAGGATACAACGGAGTCTTCCCGTCTATCTCCATTTGCGCCAGCTTGGCTTTCTCTCTGGCTGCAGCTCTGGCGTTGCTCGTCTCCTTGAGGAGCAGTTCTTGAACATGAGCGTCCCGCAAGGCCGACATTAGCGGGTTCTGCGTGTTCGAGTTTTCTCCACCACCATCCACTCCTTCATCATGACCGTGTCCGCCGGCATCTCCTTCGTCATGATGATCTTGTCCGCCGACACATCTCCTTCGTCCTGATAACCATGTCTGGGAGACTCTTCGTCTTCTCGCCCGCCCTCGTCTTCATGCGCACCATTTGCTGTCGGCGCCTCGTTGAAGCCTAGCATGAAACCGCGCCTGAGCAGGTGATCCTCCAATTGTCCGGAATCAGGGTCGATCCAGCTCACGAGTTTGCATTTTCGACACGGACATCTTATCAGGCGCCTGTTGCACCGAATCATTTCCCCCTTCGTTTCTTCCTTGTATCTACTGATTCGACCGGAGCTCATCATGACGACCATGGTTGCCTACGCGGTATACATAGAGCAGAAACGAGAAACAAGAACGGCAACATGCACACACACATACACACATGCATGTTCGACGGAAAAATTCGACATGACTTCTCCTAAAAGTAGGACGTATGGGTGGTGCAAAAATTTGCCGAAATGGAAATGAATCAACATTTCGGCAAACATCCATGCACCATGCCGGCGCAAGCAACAACAAAAAGCAACAACATGCAAATATTCATGCACACCACATAAGCTTCATGTATAAACATCGTCTCGCCATCGTGCAAACCGCCAACCGACAAGCGCTTCACCTACAACAAACATCCGGCCATGCACACGCCGACCACACAAAACATGCATATGCATGTTCATCCAACAATACTCACCTAGTAGATTCGTTACCGAGACGTGACCGTGATCGATGAGAGAGAGTGTGGGTGTTGGAGAGAAAATAGTGGAGAAAAAGAGATGTATTGGGAGAGGAGGAGAGTATATATGGAGGCTCCTCGAACCCTCACCAATTATCTATCAAACAAAGTAGGTTTAACTATAAAAAATGGAGAAAAGTATGGGCAAAATGGGATGGGAGGGACGAGGAAGACGAGTTGGGTCGGAGAAGGGAGAATGTCACAATGGGGGTGGTAGGTAGGGGATGCCTCCTTTTGTAGATCTGGAAAACTAATTCTGTGGCGCATGGAGTCCCATGCGCCACAGAAATGTTCCTTTCTGTGGTGCATAGGTCCAGATGCGCCACAGAAACCAGGCCCATGCGCCACAGAAAAGGCACCCACCGAATCATTGGGGGCGGAGCCCACCTTATTTCTGTAGCGCATGGTTCTGGATGCGCTACAAAAATCGACATTTCTGTGGCGCATCCAGACCCATGCGCCACAAAAAGGCACCGGAGCATCGAATTCAAACGTGGGTTGTGGGCCCACAACAATTCGGTGGCGCACGTCTACCCATGCGCCACAAAAAAGGCACCGGAGCATCGAATTCAAACGTGGGTTGTGGGGCCCACAACATTTCTGTGGCGCACGTCTATCCATGCGCCACAGAAAGGGCATATTCAGTGGCGCATGGGCAACCCATGCGCCACAGAAATCTGTGGCGCACCACGGGGGATGCGCCACTGATAAACTTCTGTGGCGCACCGCCAAAAAGGTGCGCCACAGAATGTGGATCCACCTATAGCTAGTTTCGTAGTAGTGTGTAGATCAATGAATCAAACACATCACATAGTTTGAAAAGAATATTGTCATGCCGGCTACAAGATCCCAAAAAAATAACGTAGTTTCGGCTATATTAGCCATGTTTTTTCGGCCATCTCGGCCATAGTCCACCACCAGCATACAACATTGCTAAAAGGACCGAGATGTGATCAATCTTGATCCAAGGACCGAGATGTGATCAATCTTGATCCATGTAATACCTTTGCTTTTTAAGGTAGTATGCCTTTTTCCTAGGAGGTAAAGGCGAAGAGATCCATGTCCATGATCCGGGCCTCCTCTTGGCGTAGGGCGAGCTCAAGGTCTTTGCCTTTCTTGGCGGCGGCGGGGACGACAACGGTGGCAGCGGCCTTCTTGGCGGCGGCTTCAACTTGCGCCTTCTCGCTCTTCCTCGGGGCGCCATGCTTCTTTGTCTCGATGGCCCTCTACTACGCCGTGAGCACCTTCTTTGACTTCTTCGGAGCATCGTCTGCCAATTCTAGGTTCATGGCCTGCTCGGTGGCAGCTCCAGCGGGGTTGGCGGCGGCGACAACTACATCGGCCATGGCTAGGGGAGGAGTGATTTTGGGAAAAGAAGGGCCAGGGGCGAATTTGCCTCTGTTGAGCGGGGCAGGGGCGGCCAAAGAGAGGAAGCAAGAGTTGTCTGCACGTGTCAGTTTTGGTCATTTTGAACGCAAACCTCAAATTTGGGCCAGGTTTAAATCGCGGCGGACAGAAAAACGAACAGCGATCCGTTTACGTCGCTGTGTTGGGTCTTAATTATCGTCCAAACAGATAAAGACAGACACGCGGGACCGTTTTGCGTCGATCCGCTGGAAACATCCTTACAATTCTGAGCGAGACCAAGCCTCAACCTGGTCCGCCGCTACTAATCTATACTCCTTCATATAGTACTGTCGTTGGCCTTGGAGTTGCAGCGACATAGATCGTAGAGTTCTTTGTTGTGCTTGCTTTGCACTGTGTTAGCTTCTGTGAGCCGAGGTGAGGTTATCCGATATCAGGACGAATCACCTGACACGATCTAGGTAAAATTCTCGGGAGTCTTGTAGGTTGTAGCTATATATATATAGCTAGTAATTTCTCTGTTTCCAAATATAAGATGTTTAAGATTTTGTCCATATACACATGTATACAAATATATCTAGACACATTTTATGTGTATATTCATTAATTTGTATATGTATCTACCCCTTCGTTCCAAATTACTTGACTTGAATTTGTCCAAATACGAATATATCTATACTTGTTTAGAGTCTAGATACATCCGTATTTGGACAAACCCAAGAAGTAATTTCAAACAGAGGGAGTAGATAACATATGAAACATATAAAACATCTTACATTTAATAATGGAGTGAGTAGTACATAGATACTTAGTTTAAGTTTTATATCTAAAACATGGATCGTCACACAATAACTGGCAAAAGCTTAATGCAACATGTCAAATCAACCAGAAAACAATTAGGTATTACTCTCCTCTTATTTCACACTATTCTCCGCACATCACGTGACAAAACAAAGACTAAGCAGGAAAAGGAGGTGGAGCTCTCGTAGCCATGCCATGAGTACTGGGTTTTTCACACTCCGTCATGCACTCTTTCCTAGTCTCGTAGCAAATATCATTCACCAAGCAACAGTAGCAATGTTCTCTTTGCAGTCACGGTCATAAAGGCACAACCCGCTTGGGAAATTGATCTTCTCGTTATCCACGTCGGCCATGTTTCGGCCTGTAGAACAACAAACGACAACCATTGTCATGCAGTAATTTTGGATTGATCGACAAAAAAGCAACAACCGACAAGAAACCAAAGGGCATGGTACCCGGAGAAGTAAAAAAGTTTCGTCTGTATAACCCATGCACAGACAAATTTCTTGGTCTTGAAGACAAAAAGGATGTAAATCTAGATCTGCTAATTACCTTGAGCAATAGTAGCAGAGCATAAAAGATGTAGACACAGTAGGGCTAGCGCAAGGATGCGGATCGTGTACTTGTCCATCCTCGTGATAGAAGCTTGCCGATGATATCGATGGATGAGAAAATATGTGAAGATTGATGATCTGCTATCAGCACGGACGAGCCGGCCTATATATAGAGAGATTGAGGAAAGGGAGATCCGGTCATAAAAATGCAGAAGATATCAAGCAATAAAATTGGACTTGATTTAGTATCTTTCCATAGTATAAGATCTGCACGTCAAGCAATAAAATTGGAATAGTTAGCGAGCCCCTAATTTGCGGATCGGCGTCCACACCGAGCTGCTGCTCCACCGCCTTCTTTCCCCTCATCGTTTCTTCCTGCTGAAGACACCGCCCTCCTCAGCATCTGACCTCCCTGCCGCACCGGACGCCGCGGGTCGATGGAGTCGACGTGCGGGTCGTGCGGCGAGGGTCCGGTGGTTCCGGAACCGGGCTCGGGCGTGTTCGTCTGCACTGCCTGCGGCGTCGTCCACGACGCCGGCGCCGACGAGTTCGTCAACTCCACCCGCTTCACGAAGGGCGGGGAACTCGACCTTGGCGCCGCCACCACCGTCCACCACAGCTCCCAGTCCCCCTACCTCGACCACAAACTCTACCGCCTCCGGCGTCATCACCTCCATGGCCGCCCGCTTCTCACTCTCGGCCAGCCGCGTCGAGAAGGTCCTCAAGATAGCCAAATCCGCCACCGACGGGAAACTCGCCTGCCCGGGCACCGCCTTCCTCCCCGCGCTCGCAGCCGCCTGCACCTTGCTCGTCGCGCGATCCCACTGCCTTCCGATCACCCTCGCCGAGGCCGCTCAGGCCGCGGGCTGCACCACGTTCGCGCTCGCTGACCTCGCGTACCGCATCGCCTCCCGACTCTCCCGCCCTCCCCTCCCGCCCTTTGACTACTACGCCGCGCTCGAACGCGCCGTTGAACGCTCAGGCAAGCTCACCCAAGCTGCGGGTGAGAAGAGGGATGCGATCCTTTCCCAAGCCCGATTTCTCCTCCGCTGCGCCTCCAAGTGGTCGCTCACCACCGGTAGGCACCCGCTCCCACTTGTCGCTGCCGTGATTACCTTCGCCGTAGAGCTGAACGGGGTCACCTCTGTCTGTGTGGAAGAAGTTGCCCTGGAGATTTCGGCGGTGCCGTGTACCAGCCGCCTCCGATACAAGGAACTTGTTGCTGCGCTGGTGCGTGCCGCGCACAAGTTACTTCCGTGGGGCTCCGACGTCAATGCTAAAAACCTTCCGGTGAGCGCCCCCATGCTGCTCCAGCTCCTGGAGATGCAGTCACGCTCCGACCATTCGGAACAGTTTCAAGAGAGCTTCCGTCCAGACATTGCCAGCGTTGTGCAGGTGTACTCATCTGTTGACGAGGACGAATCCAAGTACCTCCAGATTGATCCCTTTGATGTTGATGATTTCGATTTCAAGAATTATGGGCAAGAGTTGAAGGAACCAGAGGATTTGAAGATCTTAGAGGGATGCATGTCTGATACTTACCAGAATGTCTTGAAGAGGATTGCTCAGCTAAAGGAACTTGGGAACTTTGGTACATTTCCTAGCAGGAGGAAGCGGTGGAAGTGTGAGTTGGAGCTGGAACCATGGGATAATGCCCGGACCAAGAACAAACCCCTCGAGGAGGAAGCAGATATTGACATTGGCTATGATGCACCTCCTCCATCGTTTACTGCTGGAATGGATTGCAGAAGAGGAGGCGAGCACGGATTGAAGCTGCTAAGTGTCGGATCAGTGAAATTAGGAAGGCTCCTGCTACTCGTATTGCAAATGCAATTGATCCACCGTCTGCTTGGACATGAAGATGTCTGTCCACCACAAAAAAACGTCAGGAAAAATCAACGGCGAAAGAGACGAGATGACAAGGATCATCTGACAGAAGTTTCAAATGCTCCGGACTATGTGAAGAAGAGAAAGAAAAGAGGCTCATGTAATGGTATTGACTGGGAAGATTGTGTCATTGAGCTCCTGTTATTACATGGTGTAAATGAAGCAGAGATAGAACAAGGCCAGTACAAAAGATTGTTGGAGTTGCGTGTGTTCAGTGCATAATGGAGACAGATGAAAACTTGGCGATGCAGAGTCTCCAGTCATTAGTATTTGATTACTGGCTTGCTTTCTGAACATAGGTTGTCATTATTCTAAATCGTGCATAGTTTTGTTAGGGAAACTCTGTTTGCATTTTCGTGAAGTTCAGTCACCGGATTGTGGGGAAAACATACTGTGATAGGGAAATGCTAAGGGCAAGTACAACGCGGCCGCTTAGCTACAGGCGCTAGGAAAGAAATCCAATCTGTTTTGACGGTTCCCATTGAAATCCCAGCCGTTTTCTTGTTATCGCTGCATAAACAAGCGACAGACGCTTAGGAAACAGGCAGCAAATTTCTCCCCTCGCGTCAGGCGCTTGCTGGTCATCGGGATTTGACTTTGTTAGCGCCTGTACAAGCGTTCTCCAGTGTACATGCCCTAATGCAGAGTAGGCTTTCTGTTTTTCACCTGGTAAAAACAGAGAAATACTGCATAGGACTGATACAGTCCCCAAAGATTTTGATTGCATAGTGTGATAGGACAGTACATTGCTATATAGTCCCTCCGTTACTTCAGTTAGTTGTGCCCTGCGATGCTTCGACGCCTCGTGTCGGCTCGTGAAGGTATGACGCTTCTTTCCGATTTGCTTACATAAGTGTGTTGTATGCAGAAAAAAACATAAGAGAGCTCGGTTGTTGAAAATCTTGAATAAAGAAAGAAGGTAGATGGTAGCAAGCAGGCTTTGATTGTCTGTCATATTTTGTTACACAATTGATTGTCTGTCATATTTTGTTGCACACACCTTATTAGACTCTAATTTTATTCTTAAGAGAAGTTTTGTGTCGAAAGAAAGAGTAGTTCGTTGTTAAGTAGTTTTGGTCCTGCAGCTTACCAAGCATATTGTAGTTCAGGGAATATTTTAATTCAGAAATGTTCTCTCTGTAAACCTAACCTCCTCAAAAGACAGTATCTAGAGCATGAAGAAATTGTTTGTCTTCACCAAAATGGGCTTTTTTTGCTTCTTCCATTTATCCCAGAATTCATATGGTTGGTTGTTAATCTGTTGTATTAAAGTTTATTTATAAAAGTCATGCGCAAAATCCTCTGTTTGAGTGTGAGCTTCTGTCAGCTTACATACAGGTTACTTGCACATCATTTTCCATTTTACTAGCCAGTTCTTTTCATGAATTCTCCCTTTGCTTAGATTGGAGGTTCTAGACATACATTGGCTAGCTTCTTGATGGATCAGATTGCATTGTATTTTTAGATCAACAGGTACTGCACACCGAAAATTTAGAAGTGTGCCAAGAGGTCCTGCACAACAATTAGACGGGGTGTCTCTCTGTGTGTGCTTGTGTGTGTATGTGCAGAACTGATAAACTGATTATGAACCGCTTCTTCTATTGGTGATATTTTGCGGATTAATGGTTTTTTGGTTCAGAGAGAAGGAGCTCAAAGGGTGGGGCGCGACTGGTGGGGCGCGACGCTCCCAATAGGCGGCAACGCTTGCCGGCGCACCCAATAGCGTCTATCCGGCAACTTTGTCGGACGCTCTACTGGGCGCGCCGGTGGAGATGCTCTAACATTCCGATGCATATCTGATACTACATGTGTGCTTAAGCCTCTGTCTTCGTACTTTTTTTAGCATTAACACAATTCCTAAAACTACAATGAGCTATATATTTTATCATTTTCCATCAGGTTGTGAATCTGAAATTTGAAGATTTGTTGTAAATTAAAGCACAAACGAGACAGAGATTGGCTCACATGTCCATGTCCATTTTTGTGGCTAGTAACATCGCAATGGCCAAATCTGATACTATGGGCGTGCCTCAGCTTCAGTATGTACATATTTACACATTTAGTTTTAGCCTTTACTATTATAAGCGATATGCAAATAAACGATAAAGAAGCGGAATATCAAAACAACGAGGATACGAGATTTAACGTGGAAAACCCTCCAAACAACGGGAGAGAAAACCACGAGCGCCAACAAAACTTCACTATATTGAGTGAGGTTACAAATGCCGGGGATTTACAACGTGTGACTTATCCCAATCGATGGCTTACAAGATATATTAATATGGAGGCAAAATCCTAAGTCTGTCCAACTCGAAAACGATCCGTACCGTACCACGGGGCCCAAGCCTCCTAGCGATGGGTCTCGCTCGCTCCGAAGTTAGCCTCTATTTTAGATTACCATAAAACAACATTTACACAAGGCAACTTTTACGGTACCTTTGGTACAAAAAAAAAGCTCTGACGGCGACAATGACGATGTGGTCGCCTCAGATTCAGACCATGTCAAAGTTGCCACGCCGCAGGCACCCACCAACACCGGCCTGTGCGGCTGTGCCGGCGCATATGCCCGCGGAGCATCTCCCACGTGGTGAATGTCTGGCTGCACGTGCCACACTGGTGCTGTACCGGCACGCTCGCCTTGCCAGGACGCCCGCCGAGCAGTAGCGGCGAGCAGGGTGATCGCGAAGGGCGGCAAGAACAAGCGGGTGCAGCTGCAGGCCGCCGCCGGCGACGGCGCATTCAGAGTGCCAGACATGCGGCCGCCGGTCCGCGACGTTCCAGGCTCTAGGCGGCCACCGGACGGGCCACAGTCGGCCGCGGGTGCGCGCCCATGGTCTCGATCTCCCCTTGCTGCCATGCTGGGTATAGGCGCGTAGAGAGTTAGCTCGATATATATGATCCAAACTCTATAGCTAAGCTAGCTAGGCATTGACTTGAGTCAAGGTCAAGCCGGTTCGTAGATGCAAATGTATTCCCGTTGTGCTTGTCTCGTGTTTGTGGACGTATAGCGAAGCCAAGCATATGACGACAGGATGCTACGTCCAATTTGTGTGCAAGTGCTTGCGTTGAGAAGTTTCCAGGAAAGCTGCGAGCTTGGTAGAGAACTAGAGATAGGGGCTCTCGGAATAATGCATTGATGTGTTCGTCAGTTCGATGCCTGTGGATGCACTTGTCGCTGCAAATGGATTCGCATTTCACTTGTTTCCTAGCCACTAGCCAAAAATTGTACTCCCTCCATACATAAAATGATGTATGTTACATGTAAATTTGAACTAGGTTAAGACATCTTTCTATGAACGAAGGAAGTAGTTACTTTGTTAACATATCCAAGACCAAGACTCGCATCGAAAGACTAGTATAGTAAGTATAATATATTGCCAATGACCGAAAGACTTGATTAGTTCTGGAACTTGTTAGAGCAGGTCAATGTAAAAAATTGTGAGCTTCTAGGCCCTGCTGCCTCCATAAAGGAGGAAATAACTAATCAAGTTCGTCTTGTTAGAATAGTATACGTGTACGGCTAGAGATAGATTAGGTTTATGAAGATCTTCTTATATCCTAAGTCATAGGTATCTTGCCTCTCAAGTCTTGTACTCCTTATATACCACATGAGTGTCAGATCAATACAGTAACACAATTTTAGGGTTCTATATTTTCCACATGGTATCAGAGCGGTTTGACTCACGTTGCCGATCCTAGGGTTTCCAAAGCTTCCGCATCGCGCGCCGCCCCGGGGAGATCAATGGGCGCGGCACCCAATTTTGATCAAAGATCGAATCGGTTATTTAGATTAGATTAGAACAAATTTCGAAATTTTATTCCATAGCTTAGATCCAAAGTAGCCAAATAAATTCCTAAATCATCTAGATCCCCTCGTCCTCCGATGAAAATCAGTACAAGATCGGTGCGGCACTCCTTCGACTCCAGCATATCCGCTACACCGCCGCCGGTCGCCCGCAGGTCTTCCGTCCTCGTCAACCACGTGCGTCTACATCAACAATCTTCGTCGACGCGGCCTCGTCTCCGACATGCAGCGCACACGGCTTCATCAAGCACCTGCAGGCGCACGAGCGGCTATACATCAAGCCGTGAAATCCATGCACAAGAAGACAACAGGTATGCATGCACCGGGAGATCTCCTCTACATACGCTAGCAGATGCATGCGTCCACGACACGGAGCGACGCTTCTCCGTCTTCATCGAGTAGCGCGGGACACGGGAGGTCGACTTCGGGACACGCGCAAGAACATGATCCGCCTCCGTGCACCACCAGCGCGACGACTACATCGAGCTGAACCAATCTGCACTGCACCGACTGGACAACACCGAGCCGAACCACGACATCGAGTTGTACGACTAGATCTCCGTCGAGTTCTACATCGTCAACACAACATCGCCAAGTTCTACATCCAAATGGTCTTTTGTCGCCGCCGCCAAAAACACGCCGTCGCCGCAGATATATGCCGCCGCTACACAAAAACACACCGCCGCCACAGATCCCTACCGCCGCCGTACACAAAAACCCGCCGCCGTCGCAGATCCCTGCCGCCGCCGCACAATGACCCAAAAACCCGCCACCGCCGCAGATCCCTGCCGCCGCCGCACAATGACCCAAAAACCTGCCGCCGCCGCACAATGACACAAAAACCCGCCGCTGCCGCAGATCCCTGTAGCCGCCGCACAAAACCTAAGACACTACGACCAAAACCACGCAATTTTATTTGCGCCTCCGGTGCTATCGGCTACAACAACCACGACTACGACAACATCGACCACGGCTACATCATGACCGGCTACCTCGACATCGACATCCATGGCAACGTCTATAGCAACACATCGGCAACAACTCCAGTCAACAGCGTCCGCGTCGTCACTTACGTCCACGCCACTCCCGCTATAACTGCGGGAGGGAAGAGAGGAAGACCATCAGAGACATAGTTGATGATGACGGAGAGGAGGAATGAACGATGTGCAAGCCTTCAAAGCCAGTCGCAATCGTCCGCTTCACTCCCGCTACGACTGAGGAGGAATATTAGAATAGTATACTTGTACGGCTAGAGATAGACTAGGATTATAGAGATCTTCTTGTATCCCAAGTCATAGGTATCTTGCCTCTCATGTCTTGTACTCCTTATATACCACATGAGGGTCAGATCAATACAATAACACAATTTTAGGGTTCTATATTTTCCACATGTCTCAACTTTCAATATTACCTACACCGTGTGGTATGCGTGTGGCGGAGTGGACTGTGCAAGGTTTCTAGCAAATCCATGCGTTGTCATGTATCTAAAAAAGGGCGATGCTAGCTTTCGCACGTTCGAGCGATAAACATCCAACGCATGATTTCCGACCAACCGTTTCGTCTAGATCTGGAAATCACCGAATTTATTCTCCATTCCCTTTCCACCATACGTACGTACCGATCAATCGATTGGCAGCTAGCTTAGGCTCCAGAAACCAATCGATCAGTTCGATCACGTGGTCTGTTTCCTCCATTTCGGGTATCCTTCCCACTAATTACCTTTTTAATTGCCAAACGAATCTTTGGCATGCACTAGTTGATGGATTTGATGACATCAGCAAGATTCTCTCATAATTCGAAATTTTAAAATATTTTATCTCTCAAGCGACAAATGTGATTGAAAATCCGTTTTCACTAATAAATCGGTCGCGACAAGATCTTCAAAACTAGATCCATGTTGATATGTTCTGACAACTTTTTTTTTCGGACTGAAAGTTACCAACCACGTAGTACGCGAGTTATCAGCTGTAAAAGATAAAAAGTTAACAAGCTCAAATTATATTGATTTTTTGTTCGACAACATGATCACACTACAATAACTAACTATGTGACAAAATTGCTGATGTATTCTCTCCTAAATCGAAATTTTAAAATGTTTTATCTCTCAAACGACAAATCCTTTTTTAAATCAATTTTCACCCATAAATCAGTCGCGATGAAATCTTTAAAACTACATCTCATGTTATATGTTTCAATAAACTTTTATTTCGGGTTAAAAGTTACCGACCACGGAGTATGTGAGTTATCAACGGTAAAACATAAAAAGTTAACAACCTCTCAAATGTTACCCATAATGCGACCATTGGTAACTATATTAGTAACACCTTGGTAACATCATCGCAAACACGGTGGTAACTATTCAATGCCTTGGTAACTAAATTCTCATACCCTACATAATTATATTATCAACGCTTTGATAGCTACTCAATAACACATTGAAAACTTTATCATCAAAAAATGTGGTAGTTGTTCAGTCGGCCCTTGGTAATTATGTTAGCAACACTTTGGTAACTTTATCGTTGACATGGTGGTGACTATTCAACACCTTGGTAACTACATAATTGCATCCCTTGGTAACCACATTATCAACATCTTGGTAACTATATCATCTCACCCTTATCACACCCTTGTTAACTATATTACCATCACCTTGATAACTACTCAGCAACATGTTGGTAACTACATCATCACGCACCAGGTCGTTATATTATCACACCCTAGATAATTATCCCTTTTGAGAGTATCATTTTTTTGTAGTTTGCATCAATTTTTGGACTCAACTAAAACATGTACTCGAGAATTATATTTAGACAATGTTTTTACCATGAAGAACATAATTATGACTTTTGGTGATAAGTATGCCACATTATGCAAATTTATTCAAGATAAGCCAGATTTCAAAACAACAACTCGGCAACAGTTGCTCGGAAGAGTCCAAACTCATGAATGTTCTTAATGAGAAGCATCTTCTTCATAATTCATCTAGTTTTCCAAGATGATCCGACACAGCCAACCAGATGAAGAAATGCACGTCACGAGATGAAGAATCTCGAAATTAATCAAGGCCAAGTTGGACACAGAAATGTCCCTTCTGGCAATCACTTCAACAAAGATACTCGCACTCCACTTTTTGGGGTTTTTTAAAGTTAAAATTATAAAAAATGACTAAATATATACGAAAATATGAAAATTCATAATATCAAATGTATATAATATGAAAATATATTTTATGATGATTACAATAATAATAAAAATTTATTGTGGGTGTTGATATTCTCCTATATATTTGTCAAAATGTATAATTTGACTTAGAAAAAATGCAGAACGCGATCTAATTGTGAATAGATGAAGTAGCAAGTACATAAAGTCTAGACTCTCAAGTCACCAGTCTTCAAAAGAAAAGTAACATGGCATGCTACAACTGCGGTGACACTAGTTACCACATCGCTAACTATTATGGAAATAAGAAGTACAATGATGACAATACCAAGAAGAAGGAAATAATATCGAGATGGGACATGGATGACAAGAAGTAAAGGAAGGAGAAGAGACTAAGAAAAAGTACAAGAGGGAGCATTGCTCCAAGTTGAAGCACTACCAAGTACGTCCGTCCTTGGTTTCTCACATGCATTTTTGCCCCTTTACATCCGTGGTTCCATAGAGTCTGGCTGAGTACAAACTCGGTCTGGGCCATGTTCTGCACTACGTTTGCTTGCCAACAATTCGTAGCATGCATAAGAGCACAAAAAAACCAGTGGTTTGCACCATGCTGATCGTCGTTTTAGACTTTTTGGTGCTACTGCATGACGTTTCATTATGTGCAAAGCCCGTGATGTGGTAACCTTCTCGGCTAATAAGTGGTGAACATACCCATCACTCGACCAAGAATGTGAACACAAATAGCATATCAGGAAAACTAGCTCGTCAAGCAGAATGACTTAAAACTAAGCACACCCTAAACACTTCACAAAATACCTGGCGCACCACAAATTCAGCATAACTGCTGGTGATGCACCACAAGTTCATCATATGTTGGGTTTATTATATACCATCTCGCAAAATATGTAGATCTCGCATCAGTTTTAGTAAGTCCTACATAATTTAGCGGATATAGTGAAGGGCATCAACAAAACACATCAAAGACAACACCATCATCAGCTCATCACAAGCAGTGCTTGCGAAGGAAGGAAGCAAATCACTATTCCTTCCGGTCATCGCAATATAGATGATACCTTCCGCTTCGTTCTCCACGAGGTTGTTTAGAGCGAGATGCAACATCTCAAACCCAATAGGATTGTTGGGAAGGCGATTCTTGCCGAAGAAGATCTTCATATGCTCATAGTTCTGCAATGGCATGTTGATGAAAAATAACGTCCATAGGGTTATTGTGAAATGGCAGTAGAGTTAGTACCGGGACACACGAAGTAGTGAATAAATTGAACAAGTGGAACTATAGAAACTTACCACGACATGTTTTAAGAACACATCCTCCTCCATGAAAAAAGAAGTTGTGTCCACTTGCCATACCAATGCTTTAGCTTATGCGAGTTTGCGGAGCATCTTCCACCTATATCTCCACTTCTTGAGATAGTTGTTCACCTGCTGCTGACCTTAGTACCGGAGAGAAAATAAGAACATTGGTGGCAATCTCTTCCAAGTGCCTCTCTTTGATTCCCCTATCAACACATCGAGCCCACTGGTGACGAGCTCAGTCATTCTAGTGAGAACGAAGGTGGACATAACAAGTGACAGTTTGCCTTTAGCACTTCGCATTGCGATGTAGTTATCAGGCGACAATATGTATCGAAGCGGTTTCTGAGGCAGCACTGACGGAGCCGAAAGTTCCCGGGAGATAGGCGTGTCCTACACAGATTATCATTCTAAAATGCATCATGCGGGGGTTAAACTAACAATTATATCAGTGCTACATGCATCTTCAATTATATGTTTTCATGTACACATAAATGTTGATACAAGGATGAGAACTACATTGCGTAGAATCAACCATCATACCACAATTTCACTCATACATGAACTGCATAGCAGTGAACCTTTTGCGGGTCAACAATACATTGTAAGCATAAATAGGGACAACTGAATAATGAACACAACAAAGTAGCATGCCCAATATAACAACACGCTAACCAAGATCATCGATCTAACATAACAACACACAAATCATCACAAAGAAAAACATACCGTAGAATCCATAGATCAACTCAGATCTAGCACATGCCAACAGATCTACACTTCAAGAGCATGGGTTGCATGTTACTTACAGGGAGAGAGAGGAAATCTCGGAGAAGAGGAGGAAAAGGGTTGTCACCGACGACCACCGCCGACCGACCGGAGGAGATGTCCTCGGTGAAGAAGCTTGCCAGGAGGAGAGCCAAGGTTTGGGGAGGGGTGGTGTGAGTAGCGGTGACGAGAGTGTCTGCAGTGAGCCGAAGGGGATAAAATAGGGTGAGCGAAATTGGTACCGTGACCAAAATCTCGCGCCGCATTTCCGCGTACGCGCCAGAGCTGCCATACTGCCACCATTGCACCCGGAGAGTTCTCTTTTCACTTCATCACTTGCTTTATATCACATACTCCCTCCGTCCAAAAATAAGTGTCTCAAGTTTGCCCAAAAATGGATGTATCTATACATGTTTATTTTTGGACGGAGGGATTATATATGTAACTGCCATTTATAAAACATCACTAAACCATTTATTTACAGTGTAATTAGGCCTACGACATGTATGCACGCTCGATGCGTAGAGCAAACCGCTTCAAACGAACCATCCCAAACTTATCAGACAATACTAATCCCTCATATAAACTGGATGAAATTAGTAGGCCAGACGTCATCATCAGTCGGACAAGACAAGCCGGACGACGGCGGCGATGACGATGTGGTCGTCTCTGACTCAGTCCATGTCAAAGTTGCCACGCTGCCGGCGCGCACCGTCACTGGCCTGTGCCGGCGCATGTGCCCGCCGAGCGCCTGCCCCGTGGCGAACGTCTGGCCGCAGGTGCCACACCGATGCGGCACCGGAGTGCTCGCCTTACCGGGACATGCGCCGAGCAGCAGATCGAGGCCATGAGCGCGCACCCGCGGCCGCTTGTGGCTCGTCCGGTGGCCACCCAGCGCCTGAAACGTGGCGAACCGGCGGTTGCATGTCCGGCACTCGAAGGCGCCGTCTCCGGCGGCGGCTTGCAGCTGCAGCCGTCTATTCTTGCCGCCCTTGGTGATCACCCTGCTCGCCGCTGCCGGCGACGACAATATCAGCAGTAACTGCAGCAGCCTGAGCCTCAGTGGCGACGACTTTGTATTGCTGCTGGCGGCTTCCATTCTGATACTGAATACTAGCTGGTGAACTGAGAGACTTAGGTAGTATTAATTAGACACTGTGTTAGGGAAGTGTCGAATGTTTTAGCGTCAAGGCGGTGCTCGTTTATATAGGCGTCTGGGATAAGTGACATTGACCAGAGTCAGTCAAGGTCAAGTGGCTCATCGATCCATTGTAACGGTAAGTTCGAATACTGAAATTTCGCGGAACTTTTCGATCGTGTAGACGTAGCGCCATGACGACACTTTTGCTTACGTTGGTAACCATGCGGGCTGCTACATCATGGGCTTTTGTGTGTGGCCAGTGAAAAAGACAAAAGTGACCTTGTGAGGAAACTTCAGCACAAAATGATGTATTTTTGAAATTGTTTTTAGAACTAACAAAAACGGTAGCGCGTGCCTCTGGGCGTTGTCCTCTACACCATAGCGCCCAACTATGACCTTGCTAGCGTGGTATCACAGGTTCCACTCCAAAGAGGCTCAAGAGAGAGCACCGAACCGGTCGTCGTGGCGAAAAATGCCAAGTCTCAAAGGGTAGCACGAGTGGTACCCTCTGGGGATTTTCGCGACGACGCCATGTTGGTTGCTCTCATGAGTATTTTAAAGCGCGCCCGCTGGTAGAAGCATGGCGTAGAGAGTGCTATGGTGTAGAGAACAGCGCCCCGACGGCCAGAGACGAAGATAGGAAAAATGAGCACTGGGTTCACCTATCTAAAACTATAGAGTCAAATTAAGTGGGTAGTATATCTTTGATTAGTACAAATATGTTCGATTCCTTTCAGCTCGACAATTACATGTTGCCATCGGCAGGCGCAATCATTTTAGGTTAGCTTCAAAAAAAAATGAAAGTAGGTTTATTTTGCGCTGAAGTTTTCTAACATGGTCAGTTTTGCCCTTTTTCACGGATCGTGCGGAGATTCGTGACGGAAGTTTCACGGAAAGTGCGTCCTGGCATGAATATTAACTTCGTCACGGCGTGTGGTGTGCACGCATGTACTTTGTCATCACTATAAGTGGAAACACTTCAGCTCGACGTATCTTCGATTCGATTAGTTATCCACTTGCTCCCTAACCACAAATTGCTAGTTGTACGAGTTGTTTGGTTAAATATCGATGACTGAGAAGACTTACATTGGGAGACCGAGACTTGGTACTAGTACCGTGAATGAGCAACATCTCTGTTTAAAAAGAAAAATAACAAGACGTCAAGACTTGGAGTAACTGTTGGAGCAAGTCAATGCACAATTCATGAAAACAAATCAGCATATTCCAAGCGTGTGGAATGCGTGTCCTGGAGTCTAGTGTGCGGGGGACTTTTCCTCTTTTCCTTCTCCTTCCACGAGAGCCCGTTGAGAGTCGCCTGTGGCTGTAGCTGCCCGGCCTGACCCCGGATCTGCTCCAGCGGCGCTGCCGGCGGAGTAAGGATGGGAGAGGAGCTCGGTGCACCCCTGTAGATAGTAGTTTTAGGCTTTGTTTTCTTGCAGCTTCGTCCTTTATGGAGTATGGCACTATGCCGTCTCCCTTTTCTAGGTGCCGGTCGTGTCGCCTCCGAGCGGCGACCATGACCTGGAGAAACTCCAGCCCGGCGTGCTCCCATGGTGGTGGGTGTGGTGGAGGAGGGACTCCAAAGGTACATGCTTGAATAAGCTCGAAGAGCCCTCGTCTTGGGGGTTTGGTTCCTGTGAGGCTGCGCTGTCTCCTCTACTTGCTGCTGCGGGTCGCCATGGAGGCGGCAGAGCAGGGGCGGAGCTAGGCGGTGTGGCCTGGGGAAGCGATGAAGAAGCTCATCTGCGGAGTCAACACGCGAAGGACAAGTTTGCCAACGCGATTTGTGGCCGACGGAGGCCACTCCGCGCCGTGGTTGTGGGCTGGAACCACGGTTTCATCTTCCTCCAGGCATCTGGGCCTCTTCGGAGGATCTTCAGTCTCGGCATGGCATTCAAGGTTGATGGCGACCCAAGTGGTGTCGTCCTCGGCGTCGTTGTCGGCCGTCGTGTTTCGAGGCTTCTGAGCTGCAGCAGAGAAGAAGGACTTCATTGCTTTTCTCTTTTAGTTTTTTAGGTCTTTCTTGTAATAGCTAAGGACCACTCTGCATTTGTCCTATGTACGAGGGTCCTTTATGTAAAAGTTCCTGCCGCTTAATACAGCTTCTGGGGCCTTCGGGCCTCTTCCCTTGTTCAAAAAAAAAAAAATCTAGTGTGCGAGTTATTTCTAGTAGATGTGTCCTCTTGTGCCCTAGAATATTCAGTTGCTGTAGATCTGACCTATATATCGGTTAATTTTTGAAATAATTGATCGGGTCCTCTTCAAGTGTCCATGCAAGACTTGTATCAACTGTTGGAGCAA
This sequence comes from Poa pratensis, assembly GCA_947311845.1. Taxonomy (NCBI): domain Eukaryota; kingdom Viridiplantae; phylum Streptophyta; class Magnoliopsida; order Poales; family Poaceae; genus Poa; species Poa pratensis. Next base: position 57,291,882 of record CAMZMU010000048.1, on the reverse strand, counting down.
GTTAACGGCCGATTCATGAGAATATATCCGTATTGTTCAAACGTGTGGAATGCGTGTGCTGGAGTCTAGTATGCGAGTGGTTTTTAGTAGATGGGTCCTCTTAGAATATTCAGTTCGTATTGATCTTACGTCTACTAGCTGAATGCCCGTGCGTTGCTACGGGGAAATTATGCCTATTCTGAGAGTGCCAACTGTTCCCATTGAAAGAACAAAATGTCATCTATAAGGCTAGAAAGTATGTGAATCAAATGTTCGTAGCATATTTAACCACTCGGTTTCAGTCATGCACATACACTGATCAATAGATGGTTCTGTACAATATACCTCTGCCAGTGAAAGCACCGGAGACCTTCATCTATTAAACACGAATAACTGCATGTTGTTAATACATGAGTGAAGACAATGACTTCTGGTTTCAGTCATGCACATACACTGATCAATAGATGGTTCGGTACAATATACCTCTGCCAGTGAAAGCACCGGAGACCTTCATCTATTAAACACGAATAACTGCATGTTGTTAATACATGAGTGAAGACAATGACATCTGGTTTTGCAGTATATGTCGATCAGACTGATAGCAACTCTCTGATCTGTCTGCAGTCCGATTGCTCCATATGATCCTCAACCTTTTTTGCCTGATTAGCAGACCCCAGAGCATAACCAGGCATGTTTTAATAGACCTCACATAGTATATTAGAAAAGAAGGAGGATTCTAGCAGAAGCAAATGATTAACAGGATGATAAAATCATCAATTCGTAGAATAGCTCATGCCATAAATTGTTCGTGAGCATGACAGCACCAAGTTACAATACAGTACAATTTGAACACAAGAACGTCCTAGGGGCATGACAAATAAATAAAAAATCCAAATGTAAGCTGTATATGCTAGGCATAGTTGTGTTTGGGAACTAATGGACTCAGCAAACTATACACTTTCTACTTTGCACACCCTTCTCATCCCGAGTTATCAAGTAGGAGTAGTAGAAATAACCAACAGTATAGAAGAAATACAGTGTCGCACATAGATTTTCAATTTTTACACATTGCTATTCACGTGCTCTATCATCTGAAAAGAGGTCAACAATAGCCTGTGCGCTTCAACCATCACATTTCAGTCAGCACCCACAAGCCAAAACAGATCAAAACAATAGCCTGTATGTAGTTTCCCAAATACTGTAATAGCCTGTATGTAGTTTCCCAAATACTGTAAATTATGTGGAGCTCTTTGTGTGCTAATGCTTCAACAATACTACCCGTGGAGCTCTTTGGTCGATGGTTTCTAGGAGGCTTCTTCGTGGTAATTTTGCAAATAGATCACAGTGGTCTAGTCTAGAGCAGAGCAGATTGAGAGGATGTAGCAGCAGAAAAGAGGAACCTTTTGGTGGTGGTCGAGACCGTGGGGGATGGTGTCCAGGTCCAGGTTGCGTCTCCTCCCCGTGGCCGTCGGCAAAGAAAAATGAGGCTGCCGTCGGCGTCCTCTGAATTGAAGCACAGGGCAAGGGCGTGAGCAGAGCAGCAACGGAAGTAAGATGCATAGGAGAGAGGGAGGAGGATGTACTGACCTGGGATCTCCGGCCCTGTCCATGGCAGCGACCCAGGAGGAGCAGCCTAGCCGGAGCATTGTCATAGGCGGGAGACAAGCAGATAGGGGTCGTGGAGCAGATGAAGGCCGGCTCTCCGGTGGATCTCCGGCGTGTAGCGTTGCGGCTAGAAGCCGAGGCGCCCCGGCGAGCTTGGCGAAGGCCCTGGCCGCCTTCGTCGGTTCCCAGGGCCGCGACTTGCTAGCCTGCCACGTCGGCTCCGCGTGGTGCAGCCGGTCGCTGTGTAGCCACCACCACCACGCGTTGCCACGCCGCCGCCTCCATGGACGCCAAATACCCAGCCTTGACCTCCTCCTCCTCCGTAACACCGGCAGATGGGCTAGGGTTTGTAGTAGAGCTGCGATGCTACGGTGCTAGGCCATGGAATAGGTAGAAGAGGAAGTGGTGGCACTGTGGCGGTGGTCTGCAGCGGCGGGACCGGCCGGAGCCTGCCGGGATCTGCCGGCGACTGAGGCGCTGGAAAGGGGATCGAGAGCAGAGGGAGGAGGCGGTCGGGAATTTTTTTCCTCTCGTTCCAGAACGAACGATGGATGGACTGCGGGTTGATTCCATGTTTTGTGAGGGGGTAAATCGCAAAATGACCGCGACGTACCACGGTCCACGGTCGCTTATCAATATTATATAGTAGAGATATATCGATTAATTTTTGAAATAATTGAACGGCGCACTCTTCAAGTGTCCATACAAAATTTATTGAGATGACCATGACAAAGGTAGAAGTGGCGAACCATGGTGCAATATGGGATAAATTTTGCCATTAATTACCTAGTATTTGAACGAGAAGCAAAACATAGGCCTTCTTTGTTCTACATTCTAAGGCTTCTTATAAATAAGATGATGCAAACCTTTACCTCTATTTCAAAAAAAAAAAACAGCATATACGTACGCACATCACGTGCTTGTTTCACATGGTTTTTGTGTGCCCAACTTGGTCGAATCCCATTGCCAGAAGAAATATTGTTGAATCCACACAGAAAATTATTAGAGTCGATTGAACTTAAGCAATTAAGCTACAATGGGAGATCGTATAAAGACGAAGCTACTATGGCGGGATACCAGCACGCACCGTGTCCGATCACGCGCTCTCCCTTGAAAAAAGAAATAGTCTACGACATATTGGGCCTTGTATTCTCGAAAAGCATATTGAGCCTTGTATTCCCGAAAATCATATTGGGCCTTATAAATGGGCCAAATTACAGTAGAACTGGCCGAGAACTGACGATGTGTTACACAACAAACCAGCCCAAATAGGCTATAGTGAATCACCTTAAACCACTAGTAGAGACAGGGTCTTTCGTCCAAACCCTTTAGTCCTGGCCCACTTATAAACCGTGACAAAATGTCAGACCACGTCGCCCGAAATAGCCCAGGCGCCCCTCCTCCCTTTTGTCCCGGCCCGTGAGGACCCTTTTGTCCCGGTTTGAGATACAAACCGGGACTAAAGGGGTCCGCGGCCCACAGCGGCCAGGTCCCCCCCCCCCCCCTTTAGTCCCGGTTTGTAGGTCAAACCGGGACAAAAGGGCTGGCACCCCTATATATATGGCAGCACCCTCTCCACTCACTCTTTGTTTTTTTCCTGGTGGAGGTGGTGTGGGCTAGTGCTATTTTTTTTCTCCTTCATATGCACTCAAGGTGTTCGATGAAATGCCTGTTAGAGTGATGCCATTTGAGTTCACACAATACAAACATGATATGAGGTGCCCAAGCCACACTTAAGGTTTCACCTCTTTATTTCCACTTGTCCTAAAAGGTTAGCAACTATTTTCTAGTCGGTCACCGTGCGGTACTAATTTTAGCATCGTCATTGCGTTTGATATATAGTTGTATGATGCAGATGAGCCATCCATGGATGTACGGTGACCGACGCACAACCGCTTACAAAGCAGGCGTGCATTCTTTTCGCGATGCGACCCAGGCGAACAAGCATGGGGGTGGCTTTATGTTTTGTCCATGTGTTGAATGTCGGAATGTGAAGGATCACACTAACTCAAGAGTCATTCAGAGCCACCTGCTTCGGTCCGGTTTCATGCCCGGCTATAGTGTTTGGACCAAACACGGAGAAAGAGTGGTTATGATGGAAGACGGCGATGAAGAAGAGAACGATGATGACAACTACCGATCTATGTTCCCTGAATACGCTGATACCGCAATGGAAGACAATGAAGAAGAAGGTCAGGGCGAAGAACGGGCACCAGATGAGCCCATTGATGATCTTGGTTAGGTCATTTCTGATGCAAGGCGAGACTGCGACACAGAAAAGGAGAGGTTGCAGTTCGAGCAGATGTTACAGGACCACAACAAATTGTTGTACCCAACTTGTGAAGATGGCCAGAAGAAGCTGGGTAGCACACTGGAATTGCTGAAGTGGAAGGCAGAGACCGGTGTGACTGACTTGTCATTTGAAAAGTTGCTGGTACTAATGAAGAAGATGCTTCCAAGAAAGAACGAATTGCCCGCCAGCACGTACGAAGCAAAGAAGCTTGTCTGCCCTCTAGGATTAGACGTGCAGAAGATACATGCATGCCCTAATGACTGCATCCTCTACCGCGGTGAGAAGTACGAGAATATGGATAAATGCCCGGTATGCACTGCATTGCGGTATAAGATCAGAAAAGATGACCCTGATTATATTGAGGGCGAGCCACCCAGGAAGAGGGTTCCTGCCAAGGTGATGTGGTATGCTCCTATAATACCACGGTTGAAACGTCTGTTCAGAAACAAAGAGCATGCCAAATTGTTGCGATGGCACATGGAAGACCGTAAGAAAGACGACAAGTTGAGGCACCCCGCTGATGGTCGGCAGTGGAGAAAAATTGAGAGAGAGTTCGGGGACTTTGCAGGTGACGCAAGGAACTTATGGTTTGGTCTAAGTACAGATGGCATGAATCCTTTTGGGGAGCAGAGCTGCAGTCACAGCACCTGGCCCGTGACTCTATGTATCTACAACCTTCCTCCTTGGTTGTGCATGAAGCGGAAGTTCATTATGATGCCAGTGCTCATCCAAGGCCCGAAGCAACCCGGCAACGACATTGATGTGTACCTAAGGCCATTAGTCGATGAACTTTTGCAGTTGAGGGCCAAACCAGGTGTAAGTGTGTGGGATGAGCACAAACAGGAGACATTTGACCTACGAGCGTTGCTTTTCGTAACCATCAATGATTGACATGCTCTTAGTAACATTCCAGGACAGACGAACAAGGGATACAATGCATGCACGCACTGTTTGGATGAGACAGAAAGTATATATCTGGACAAATGTAGGAAGAATGTGTACCCGTAAATCGTCGTTTTCTTCCGCACAAGCATCCCTTAAGGCAAAAAGGCAAGCATTTCAATGGCAAGGCAGAAACCCGGACGAAGCCTGTCACCCGTACTGGTGCTGAAGTATTTGGTATGGTCAAGGATTTAAAAGTAATCTTTGGAAAGGGTCCTGGCAGATAACCTGTTCCGAACGGCGCTGATAAGCGCGCACCCATGTGGAAGAAGAAATCTATATTTTGGGACCTACCCTATTGGGAAGTCCACGAGGTCTGCTCCGCAATCGACTTGATGCACCTGACGAAGAATCTTTGCGTGAATATTCTAGGCTTCCTGGGCTTGTATGGGAAGTCAAAAGTTACACCGGAAGCACGGGAGGACCAGGAACGTCATAAAGGATGAGACGGCATGCATCCAGGGTAGTTTCAAGGGCCTGCCAGCTACGCTCTTACCAAGGAAGAGAAGGAAATCTTTTTTGAAGTCCTTTTCAGTATCAAGGTCCCGTCTGGCTTCTCGTCGAATATAAAGGGAATAGTAAATATGAAAGAGAAAAAATTCCAAAACCTAAAGTCTCATGACTGCCACGTGCTTATGACGCAATTGCTTCCGGTTGCATTGAGGGGAATTCTAGCGGAAAATGTTCGACTGGCCATTGTGAAGGTATGTGCATTCCTCAATGCAATTTCTCAGAAGGTAATCGATCGAGAAAGTCTATCAGGGTTACAAATTGATGTGGTCCAATGTCTGGTCAGCTTCGAGTTGTTGTTCCCACCATCCTTCTTCAATATTATGACGCACCTCCTAGTTCACCTAGTCGAAGAGATTAGAATTCTCGGTCCTGTGTTTCTACATAATATGTTCCCCTTCGAGAGGTTCATGGGAGTCTTAAAGAAATATGTTTGTAACCGTGCTAGGCCAGAAGGAAGCATCTCCAAGGGCTATGGAACAGAGGAGGTCATTGAGTTTTGTGTTGACTTTCTTCCTGACCTTAAGCCGATTGGTGTTCCTGAATCTCGGTATGAGGGGAGGCTGACTGGAAAAGGCACACTAGGAAGGAAAGCAACGGTATGTAGGGACAGGCATTCTTTCACTCAAGCACACTACACAGTTCTACACAATTCCACCGTGGTGGCTCCGTATATCGAGAGACACAAGAATATTCTACGCTCCGAAAACCCGGGGAAGGCTGACTCCTGGCAGAAGGAACACGAGAAGACTTTCGGCAGTTGGTTGCAGATACATCTCATGAATAACACCATTGTTGGAGATCAGCTGTACTTGTTGGCCAGGTCACCATCTTCGACTATATGTACTTTCCAAGGGTACGAGATAAATGGGAATACATTTTACACGAAGGCCCAAGATAAAAAGAGCATCAACCAAAACAGTGGTGTCCGCTTTGATGCAACAGACGACAATGGGCAGAAGGACACATATTATGGGTACATAGAGGAGATATGGGAACTTGACTATGGACCTACTTTTAAGGTCCCTTTATTTCGGTGCAAATGGGTCAACCTGACAGCTAGCGGGGTAAAGGTAGACCCGCAGTACGGAATGACAACAGTGGATCTCAAGAATCTTGGGTACCACACCGAACCATTCGTCCTAGCCAATGATGTGGCTCAGGTTTTCTATGTGAAGGACATGTCTACCAAACCGAAAAAAAGAAAAGATAAGCAAAAGAATACATCGTCCGATGAGCCAAAGCGCCACATAGTTCTTTCAGGGAAAAGAAACATCGTGGGAGTGGATGACAAGACAGACATGTCAGAAGATTATAATAAGTTTCATGAAATTCCGCCCTTCACAGTGAAAACTGACCCAAGCATCCTGTTAAATGATGAAGATTCTCCATGGCTACGGCTCAGAAGAAAACAGAAACAATAGATAGGGATGTTGGTGATGTGTAATAATGTATTAAACCTTTTATGTAATGCATTCTATGGAATGTATTAAACCTTTATGTAAAGAGCATGTGTAAGAAGCTTCAATCAGCTGCAGTTTTACCAACACAATCTCTGCATTCTCCAAGATCTTTAGCATTTCCAAGTGATAGAACAAAACATACGGTTTCCCCTGCATACAGCCCAACGGTGGCTCGTGAGTGCCCGCATATCAAATGCACCGTCGGACGTATGCAGGGAATCTGAATGCTTTGTTTACGAAATGAACTACAATGAGTACAGAGTGAGTGCCAAACATGTCCGAGAGGTGGGCTATATATAGGGTCACTGTATTCTGAAAAATCTACACACTGAAGAGAACAAAATACACGGTTTCCCCTGCATACAGCCCAACGGTGGCTCGTGAGTGCCCGCATATCAAATGCACCGTTGGACGTATGCAGGGAATCTGAATGCTTCGTATACCAAAATGAACTACAATGAGTAGACACTGAGTGCTGAACATGTCCGGGAGGGGGGCTATATATAGGGTCCGTGTGCTTCTTTAGTCTCGGTTGGTAACACCAACCGGGTCATGTGGCTCACGAAGTGGTCGTGATAGTGCTGATCCAACAGCTCACAATCCCTCAAAAGAAACACACCCCTGAACCAACGTCTCACAAGCGCTTGAAAGAAACACACGATCCGTGTGCTTCTTTAGTCCCGGTTGGTAACACCAACCGGGACTAAAGTTGGGCTTTGCGGTCACGACTCGTGTCAGCCACGTGTCCTCCCCCAGCGCTGCCCTAGCCACGTGTCCTCCCCTAGCGCTGCCCTGGAGGTCTTTATATATTGTCGCCGACGGGGTAAACCCTAACCACCATTCCTAGCCACGAACGCATCGTCTCCACGAGATGGATCCGCCACGCCCGCCGCAGCGCCTTCCGGACGAGGTCGAGCGTGCTCGGCAGAGCGCGCTTGGGCGCTACCGCGGGAGCCTATCCCGCCATATGCCCACGAGCCCGGCGTGGAGAGGAATGCCCTGCTACCGGCCTCCTGCTCCGGTGCCGGAGGAGGTGCGGAGGACGTACGAGTGCGCGTGGTCCGACGTCCCTGACCCCGACGAGGATGCGAACGTGATGACTCCCAAGTGCAGGAGATCAATTGTAGTACCTTTCGAATAGAAAAGGTTGTCGAACCCACGAGGAGCTGAAGGTATTGGTTATTAGAAATGATAAATAGACAATAAAAGATGCAAGTGTTTTTGGTATTTTAGATTTTATAATTGCAAGACAGTGACAATGCAGCAAATAAATGGTAACAAGTAAAAGCTCTCAAAGAGAGAGAAAGCCCAATCCTCTATGTGTAAGAGGACAAGCTCAAGTGATGTGTAACTTATATGTGGAAAACGTTCCCGAGGGCGGCATGGATATTGCTAGGCATATAGATTTATTAAACAACACGTTGAATATCTTGTCTAGTTTTAATCTTCTTCGGACGGAGCTATTATTAGGTACAGCTAAATCAATAGACTAAACCCCTTATGATGGATCATGTGGCCAATTAAATGACAGCACAAGAATTATTAAGATATAAAATCCCACCATAGCATTACGCTCTAGGTCCCCGATACTAATACCCCGTAAACTAAATTAATGATTCGGTCTCAGGCTTTCGTGTCCTCCCAAGTCTCCCTCACGCCATTACACTACGGTGTTCTCCTATGAGCCCATATAGGTGAAGTGTTGTGCAGTCGACGTTCGCACAACACCATCATAGAATCACACAAAAAGATAAACACTAGACAAAATACCAACACATGTCATATATAAATCATTGCCAATTCATCCTATGCCCTCAGGAACATACGGGAACTACTCACAACGTGCAAACATGGTGATATTCAGTGGCATTAGTGGTACAACACAATCTGAAAATATAACTTCACCACCAAATAATGACAAGTACTCAATCACAAACATGAATAGTAGCACAAGACAAGTATCTAGGGTATAGCAACTCTCAAACTACGAGGGGGACGGAGTGGATCACGGAGATCATGATGGAGATGGTGTTGGTCTTGGTGATGGTGATGATGTAGAGGCCTCCTCCCACGCTAAGGAGGAGAGGTGATGACGATGATTTCCCCCTTCTCCGGAGCTCCGGAGCAGCAGGATCTGATCCCCCTCGGAGGGAATCAGGAGTTTCGCCGCCGCCGCGACCTCGGATAGTCTCGTAAAAATTAGGGCGTTACTTTTCGGGCGAGACGGAGACCTCGTTAAAAAGCCCCAGGCGAGGAATTGCCCGAGGCTCTATTTGGTGGGTCCCACGCGGTCAGGGAATCTGGCCGCGTGGGCCCACCCATTTTGGGCCTCGTGGCCTTCCTCGCTTGCTTCTTCTTCCCTCTGGTGTTCTCCCGAAGAAAAACCAGCTGTGCAATTTTCCTTTTATTAATTGGGCCTTCGTAGCTCCTGAAACAATAAAAACACGAAAAAGGAGGTTTTCTGCCTCCGAGAAATTAAATACTAAAAATAGGGACTTTGTAGGAAAGTCCCCTAAATCATCTAAAACATGGAAAAACAATGATATAATTATGCAAATAACATCCTAATATGGTGGTATAAGTGGTATAGATGATGATATAAAATGCACGTATCAACTCCCCCAAGCTTAAACCCTTACTTGTCCTCGAGTGAGTAAGGACATAGATCATTACATGCATCAATGGACTTATGGTTGATAAATAAATACGAGCATTGTATCATCATCATATTCAATTGCAATGTAAGATTAATGAATTAAAACTCATACACATAGGGGCAGCATAAGTAGAAGCTCTAGCAATCACCCCTTACACTTTGAAAGCAAATAACCATTGTATGTTGGACAATTGAATCACATTATTTTTAACATGCTTTTGCTCTTATGGCTAGCAATATAATGTTTAATACTTTACTGAAGTTTAAAGACAAGATAAACTCTCATTGGATAACAAGGTAAAGAATACAAATGAAAAGACAGATATAAAATTATTTGCACCCTTGCTTCACTAGTAACTAGTGCAAACTTTAGTCATGGATGTTTCAATCAAGTTCTTATGCTCAAACAACCTTTATCTCACACTTTCCATGGCTAACCGAATCCTCGGGTGCCTTCCTTTCATACACTTTACAAGAGCATAAGTATTGACACATCCATGATCATTCATTTGCTCAAAAGATACTAGATTCTAACAAGAGTGTTTCATATCCTTTTCATTAACTATTCCCAACTTTTTATGCTACAAGACTATATCTCAACCTTAAACTTATTAATTCTCAAGTCATAATGACTCACTCTTTTCTTATTTATATTGAGCTAGATTCTACAATTGCCCAACATACTCAAGTTAATTAAATTCAAGGCAAGATGTGACTGAAACCTCTAAAATAAACCACGCTCATTTGCATGAGTGTTACCCATAAATCTCCAAACAAGAGAATCAAGGATGACACCATACTTTAATATTCATTGATAAACCATAAGATATGGATACATGATAATGCTCCATGAGCTCACACAAGCCTAGAAGAGGTTGATAACTAAATGATAAAAGCAAAACACACCATGACTAGATAGATATGATAAACTAGTAAAGATAAAGAATAGGTGGAACTCCCCCAAGCTTGACGTTCTGCCAGTGCTTTCTCTGCTGCAGCCTCTTCTTTCTCATATCCTTCCTCCCATTCAGCCCTCTTCCATGGGAAAGGCCTCCCGTTGTAGAAGTAGTTAGGTGGATCATTATACCTGAGGGTAGCAGCTGCTGCAATCTTCTTGAAGCGCTCTTCATACTCATAGTTTTGATTTTCCACATCCCACAGTAGAGCTTGATGCTTGTCCAACTCAGATGTGACATGTAGATACCTCTTATCCAAGTCCTCCAGCCTCTCCTTGTACTCTTCAACCTTCTTCTCTAGCTCCAGGTTCATGAAGTGATGAGCATCAAGGCTGTGTTCAACAACAGTATTATACCTGAAGATCTTCTGTTCCAGGTCCTCCAGCCTCTCCTCCACCGTGCCAACGATCTTGGGAGCCTTCACCTCCTCTATGAGCATCGCGCCCTCCTTGAAGGACAAGGTCTTCATTGGTGCCATCACGGAGTTGAGGTAGCGGTTCACAACACCTCCCTTGGTGAAGCTCTCCCCCTCATGATCGGATCCGGAGCTAGACATGGCTAAAACCTGACAGACAGAAACAGCAAAAGCAAAGAATGCTCGAAAGCTCTCGGTACGAGATTAGATTGACGAAACGGGGTATATATTGACTGTCGTGGTGGGATCACGGCAGATGCCATAGGTATGGCTAAGATGGGGCCGAATGGTCGTTGGGGGAATCCGGGGAGGGTTTATGCACTCAAGAAATGCACAAGCAAGAACACGCAAGAAACCGCAAGAACATGAACTAGAAACCAAGCAACCAAGAACACAAAGCACACCACGATGTACCCTACTTCGGGGCCCTCTTGTGGAGGTAACACCCCTACTGCAGCACTATCCTACTCGGTGTATAGCTCAAGGTGACAAGTACAAGCTGCTCCTCGAGCTGTATGAGGATACAATGGTGAGAACTTGAGGTGGAAGATGAAGCTACAAAGGAGGAGAGAGGAACTCCGAGCTTGATCCGAGGTGTCTCCTGGGATTCCGAGGTTCCTTTCTCTCTTGACCCGTTGATCTGTCTCTCTCTCCGTCCGTCGATCGATCCCTCAAGCAGGAGGGGTTGAAGCCCATTATATAGGCCAGCCGAGTTACCGTTGTGCCCCTCGCTGAACACTGTAGCCATGCCTCTGCTTTGGTCATCATTGTACTCCTGTCAGGGACAAGACATGGCCGCCCATCCCCTGCTGCACAACGGCAGAGCTAGCATGTCTCCTCTGACAGCGACAGGACGTAGCCACGCCGTGCTACCTCGTAGCCTTTTCCCCGGATCTCGCGTGGTCAGCGGTCAGAGACGTGCAGCCCCGCCGAACCCGGGGCACGCCTCTGCCAGGCTCCGTGACAGACGCTCCCGTGCCAGGCGGGAAGTGACAGGAGCATTGACTCCTGCCCGACCTACGGCCTCCTGCCTTGGTTAGCTCGGGTCTTGCTCCCGCTCCTTACCTCGGATCTTGTACTTAAGATCTGACCAGGTCGGACATTACTTCCTTCAAATAGCTTCTCCTGCACTCACCATGCAAACCATAGCACCGAGGTAGTTAGGTCGGCTGATCATAGCTCGGATTATGAACCTCGGCCCGTGCCAACGGGATACCTCGGACCCCTCTGGGCCAAGATAGGTCGGCCTTTATATTCTCCAGGTCAAGTAAAGCTCGGACACTCCAGGCCCAAACAGGTCGGCCCTTTCCGTACCTCGGCACACCTTTAAACTCCACTTATGCCAGCCTTGACCCTACCCGGGGGTAGCCCCCCGACATTAGTCCCCGAAGCTGGTGCGGTCCTACGACCTCGGATGGAGGGCCGTAGCAGGTTCAAAATAAGCAAGGCACCACCTCTAAAACCGACCTCTAATATAGCTCCGTCGAGGTACTTCCCACAGACCATAATCTAATCCGAGGTTGATATGCAATCTGAACTTTCCGAGCTGCTTGACTCAGCACAATCTTGCCTCAAGATTTTCCGAGCACGTGGCGAAGAATCTCTGCCCGGACCTCGAAATCCGGACCTTTGAAAGACAGGTCCTGACCACACGCCGCCTTCGTCAGCCGGACCCACCAAACAGTGCACATGCGCACTCAAGTACTTGACCAACTTGACCGCCCACGACCCCTCGTTCTCGCGCTGACCAGCACAGAAAATCCGGCGCTGGCGGTTGCCGTCCTGTGGCCCACGATGTGGCCGATCGTGCGGCCACAACCGCGCAACCGCTCCTCGCCCGCACACGATCCCACGTCTCCCCGGTAACCGCGCGGTAGTGCGCAGTTACCGCACGCGGTTATAAATAGGGGCCCAGGGGGAACTTCTCCTTCTTCCCCACTCGCCCGTGCTCCGTGCTCCCGCTTCCAGCGCCGCCGTCGAGCCCTCGCTGGTGACGTGCACCGCACCTTGCGCCGCCACACCGCCGTTCTGCAGCAGCGTTCCGCACCGCCGTCGAGCGCCTCGCCGCACCGGAGTACGCGCGCTGCGCCTTGCGCCGTCGACTCGCCGCCGATCCTTCGCGTTCTTCACCGGTGAGTTCTTCGTTTCTCCTCCATTGCCATGAACGTGTTCATCCGTAACGATGAACTCGATGACCTTGATGAACCCGATGATCCACTCTCGCATTCTTTTAGCTTTTAGATCTCATCTAGACTTGTTTCAGACGCGCCCGTAGCACTATCCTTTTAGGTTTGCCCCTTGATGAACTCGAGTTTATTTTCCTTTTTAGCTCATCGGTAGATCTTTGCTAGTATCTCGCAGTGGTAGAAACGTGTTTCCCGCCTAAATCCTTTAGCCCGGCTGTCTCGAATGATCCGAGGTATTTACCCCGGCTATCCTGAATTGTCCGAGGTACTTACCCCGGTTGAACCTCCCTCTTCTGCAGGAAAGCGTCCACATGTCTTCTGCCTCGGATCACGCCGAGGAAGGAGCACCTGGAGAACGAGGTAGCTGGGAGGGATCTGATGTCACGGAGGTCGACATCAAGTGGCTCCGAGATTCACGGCGGATCCCGGCCAATCTCATCTGCCGGGTTCCGAAGAAAGAAGATATCGAACCCGAGGTGGAATCCGGGGAGCGGGTCGTCTTCCTGGATCACTTCGAACGTGGTTTCGGGCTCCCGGCCGGGAAATTCTTCCGGGACTTCTTGGACACCTTTGGGCTACAACCACACCACCTGCCCGCCAATGCCATCCTCCAACTTTCGGCCTACGCAACTTTTCCGAGGGTTACCTCGGATTATGGCCAAGCATCGAGTCCTGGGCCAAGTACTTCCAGCTCAAGAAACAAAGTGTCCCGAACAAGAAGGTCGTGGACAAGGAGATGACCGCTTGCGGGGCGGCCTCGATTTCACCTCGGCGCCTCTCTGAGTTTCCTCGGATTCAGGGCCTGGACTCCTGCCGAAAATGGCAACGCTCCTTCTTCTATGTGAAGAACCCGGGCACCGAAGACCTCATCAACTTGCCGGAGTTCACCATGGAGCCCCTACTGCCCAACTCAACTGGGATTACGAGCCTGCACCCGACGCTCCCGAGGTTTACTGATCCACCAAACCATGATGTCCTCCAGGAGAAAAGTTGGGGAGCAGATGACATTTTGCGCACCATGATCACCCGCCGAGTTAATCCTCTACAAGCGCGGGCCCACAAGATCTGCCACATGAGTGGTCGCTATGACCCCACCGGAATAGCACTCATGAACTCGATGACTCCGAAGTGAAGAGGCGCATCCGGGCCATCGCCAAGACCACCATGCCCGATAAGTGGAAATGGGGTGTCAAGCCCTATGACCGAGATCACCTTCCAGCCCAAGTAAGTGTACCTTACCCGCGTATAATATTCCTCGGTTTCATTTTCACCCCGACATTGTATTGATTCTTGTGCTAACTCGGTTTTACTTCGCCACCTCTGCAGAAGTTCACTCGACAGGAAATCGAGGATGGCCCCCTTTCTTCTAAGGAGTGGACTCCCGACCTGCCTATTCCGGCCGCCGCCGAGGCTGAAGATCCGGACAATGAGGATCACCTCCCTATTCCCAAGGCCACCTCGGGTAAGACTCGCGGTTGCCCATCGCACCGCCCACCAGTTCGATCGTCCATCCAGGATTGGCCCGATGATGACGATGACGATTGCCAAATTCTGGAACCTGTCAATGTTATTCCAATTTCCTATGCTCCTCCGACATATAAGAACTTTCATCCAGCGTCTGCAGCCTCCCGGAAGCGCTCAGGACCCGGTACCTCGGATGCCGAGGCTTCTAAGACCTCGGAGACTGCAGCGCCCAAAGCCAAGCGTGCCAAGAAGACCTCGGCGAGGCACAAGAAACGAGGCCCCGTGGAGGAAGATGCGTAAGTCACCTTGCTCCTTTTTACTTCTCACGCTGTTCCGAGGTTAAGCTTTTTTATCTAACTTAATCTTTCTTTTTCGTCTAGCCCGGCTCGGCAGATCAAACAGAGCCACAGCTCGATACATTCACCACTGCCTCCAGTGGTTGAATCTCAGACAACCGAGGTCGAGGTTAACCTCGGCAGCCCCGCCAGAGCCTCTCCTCCAGAACGGTCCGTTGACATCCACAGCCCGGAGAGGACCATCTCCTCCCCGGTGCGTGTCGCCTCCGCCGAACTTCCACCGCCGAGCTCTGACTCCGGCCTGGGACACTCTGCTCCCGCCGAGATCAGACTCCTCCGCGTCCTCAGAAGGATGCGGAGACAGATCGCGCCAAGACTCCGGCTAAGACCGTGCTGGAGCCTCGGCTCTCCCCCAAGTCTCAAGCTGCGCGCAACCAGCAGCAACAGCAGCAGAAGAAGCAACAACAACGACTGCAGAAGCAAAAGCTTCAGCAGCAGCAGAAAGATTCAGCTCCAAATGTTGAGCCCCCCAAACAGCCACAGCAAACTCCGATGCCGCCACCGCCACCGGGACCCAAGGCTGCGAGCACCCAACTGGTGCCGCATGTCCCTGCGCCGAAGTCCACCTTGACCAAGACCGCGCCTTCGAGCTCTCAGGTCGCCACCTCCCGAGCTCTTTTCGCTGCTACCATCCAGCCGAACATCAGCAGCTGGGAGGTCGGGCAACTCCGGACCAAGAGCGGGAACAGCTTAGGCTCGGAGAAGCATTACGACATGGACTGGAACTCGGCTGACACTGCCGAGGTCTCCTCTAATCCGACCTCTGAGCATCCAGCTGGACCTAGCGCCGTGCTCCAGTCCATTTACAACATGCAGACTGCGGTCCTTGATTGCAGCAAGAAGGCATCGGTAAGTTTCTTTACGCAACTCTCTTTCTTCCTTTGAAACCAAATGACAAACATACACTATTCCCAGTCCCCGAGATTCGGGTTGAGCAATTGACACTCCACCGAGTTAAAATTGCTCGGCTTGAATCTCAAAAACTTGTCATTTCTCCAATGCTGAGTCCCCGAGGCCAATGCCGAGTCCCCGGGACTCAATTGGGCCTCGGGTGCTAAAAAGACCTCGGATTTCTTCGAAATGTAATTTCAATATTCGTGTCAAATCTCTTTCCGCCGAACTGATCTCTCTATTTTTTCAGGAGTGCAACAATGCTCGGACAAAATCTTCAAGAACCTCCTGCTGGATCACAACACACTGAAGAAGTCTCACCGGACTCTTCTATCGCAAAGGAGCAGAGCGACAAAGATTATGCCTCCAAGTTGAAGACAGCCGAAGATGAAATAGCTCGGCTGCAACAAGAGCTGAACCGGGCTAATGAAGCCAAAGCTGCTGTGGAGGACGCTATGAAGGTCAAAGACCAGGCCGCCGAACAGAAAGAAATTGCCAAGACCCTGGAGAACCGCGCACCTCGGCCGAAACCGAACTGATCGCTCTCCGGCTGCATCGAAAAGTTGGTTGTCCGAGCTCACTCGGATTAATCACCAAATGGATAGTAAGTTTCCTTTCTCCTTTTCCTTATTTTCCGCCGACCTACACCCCGTGCCACCGTATGTCTTATTCAGCGACAGCCTTTTTGTCTTCTTCAGAGCATTTTGAGCACTCCAAGGACAAAGCTGTCCGAGAAGTTCAAGCAGCTCGGGCAAAGAGGGCTGAGACAGAAACCCTCGGCGAAAGCTGGGATATCCAGGACCACCTCGTCGCCCTTAATGCTCGGATCAGGCCGCTCAGGGCCATTGGAACTAAACTGGTAGATGCTGCCATCCAGGTCCATCGTGCCCTCTGGCCCAAGGTTAAGACTCCCACTTGCATCGACGAGCTCGCCACGAAGCTAAAAGGAGCCGAGGCTAGACTTCGGGAGTGGAGATGCTCATCAGCTCGGGCTGGCGCGGACAAGGCCCTGGTGTTCGTGCTGTCTTGGTATGAATCTGTTGAGATCCACACGGTTACCTCCCTGCGCAAGGGCTCTCCTTGGAACACCACTCCTGATGGCATTGAGAAACGCCAAGCAGCAGCCGACCTCTTTGCTAGTTATGCAAACACCCGGACCTTCGATGACGGGCGCCTCTATTCTGAGGATGAAGAGAGCTCGGACGAGGAAGAAGAGTCCGGTGAAGAAGGCTCTGACGGCGAGGAATTTGACTTCGACGAGCCTCAGAGCTCCAAGGGCAAGGCCGGCCAAACAACCGAGGTGGCTGAAGATTCTGATGATGACTTCAACTTCGACGAACCTCCGAACCCCAAGGGCAAGTCCGGCAAAGCCGTAGCCACCGAGGTGATCTCCCCCGACGTGACGGACACCCCGGCATCCACTCCAACAACCGAGGTTGCTTCCGCGACCAAGGTTGTTCCTGCGCCCGAGGTTCCTCCTCCCGACTTCGGCTCCCGAGGCTTCTTCCAGCGAGATTCCCACTACCACAACTTCGGCGACCGAGGTCTCTGGTTCCGAGGCCTGAACTTGTCTCAAGAAAAACATTAAATCCCGGTATGCCGGGTGCAGATGTAATATACCTTAAGTAGTTTGCCTTGCTACCAGTACTATTATCTTGCTATCCGAACCATGCTTTTCTAAAATTTATGCCGAACCCTTTTGGAACGAGTCCCCGAGTTCACTTTCGTGTTTACTATACTTGGCATTCTTTGCTCTTGTCTACCATTTTGGCGTTCGACAGTCGAGTCACAAGATTGTTGTTTATAGCATACAGTACTTAGCAAATGCCGAGGTGTGTTTCAAAATCATCCGACATAAATGAAAGGTAAAGACAGGGGTTAGTAAACGACACATGCCGAACTATATTTTGGACCGAGTCCCCGAGTCCATTTTCATGTTTCCCACGTTTTTTCATCTTTGCTCTTGACTACCATTTCGGCGTTCGTCAGTCGAGTCACAAGATTAGTTACACAGCATACATTACTTGAAGTTTGAGACGAGGTTCAAAACAGTTCGGCATATGAACGAAATTGACAAACAGAAATAAAACACAAGCACATGAGCGAGGCAGTCCCCGAGCTTCAACCTCGGAGTGCCGACATTTCATTAAGGATTAACCGAGGTACATACATTGCGCCCTTCATGAGTAGAAAGGTCGGAGTAGAGCTACATTCCATGGTCGCTTGACCTCTGATCCGGGGTTGTCCAGCCCATCTTTCCTTGGTTCCTGCGCATCTATAAGATAGTACGAATCATTGAGCAGAGCTCGGCTCACAATGAACGGTCCCTCCCATGGAGGTGACAACTTGTGCCGACCTTTCTTGCGCTGCACCAGCCTCAGCACCAAATCTCCCTCGTGAAACACACGAGGGTTGACACTCCGGCTATGATAACGTCGGAGACCTTGTTGGTATATTGCTGACCGAGATGAGGCCAATTCTCTAGCTTCCTCAAGCAGATCTACTGCATCCTCCCGAGCCTCTTTTGCCTCGGCTTCAGTGTACATTGCCACTCTGGGCGCATCATATTCGATGTCAGTGGGTAGCATAGCTTCTGCCCCATAGACCATAAAAAATGGCGTATAGCCAGTTGATCGATTTGGCGTGGTCCTTAGACCCCACAGTACTGCTGGTATCTCATCTATCCAACACCCCGGCGTTTTCAGCAGTGGTTCAATGAGCCGAGCCTTGATGCCGGCCAACACTAGAGCATTTGATCTTTCCACTTGTCCATTAGACTCCGGATGTGCCACCGAGGCTATGTCCAGCCGGATTCCCTTGTTCATGCAAAACCGAGCAAATTCTCCAACAGCAAAGTTCGTGCCGTTGTCCGAGATAATGCTATGGGGGTACCCATATCGCAGAATGATCTCCTTCAAAAAGTCACTGCTGAATGACCATCCAACTTCCGGATTGGTTTCACCTCGATCCTTGGTGAACTTGTCCACCATCACCAGTATGTGCGTCATGTTACCTCGGGCTGGTTTGAACTCTCCCACCATATCCAAACACCATACCGCAAACGGCCAAGTGATAGGAATTGTTTTGAGCGCCGAGGCTGGCATATGCGTTTGCTTGGCAAACCTTTGGCATCCTTCACATCTCCGGACTATGTCCTCTGCATCAGCAAGAGCAGTGGGCCAATAGAACCCATGGCGGAACACCTTGGCCACCAGAGCTCTTGTGCTGCAATGATGACCACACTCTCCTTGGTGGATCTCCAAAAGCATCTCCTTGCCTTCAGCTGGCTCGACACACCGTTGCAACACCTCGGTTACGCTTCTTTTATAGAGCTCCTTGTTGATGATGGTGTACGCCTTTGCCCTCCTTTGGATTCTCCTAGCCTCGGTTGTGTCACTTGGCAAGCTTCCCTCTGTTATGAACTTCATGATTGCTCCGCCCACTCCGGCACTGGGTGCAAAGGAAAAAGTTTCTCGTCCACCTCCATTGGTTCGGCCACCATAATCTCCTCCATTATTTCCTCCACCATCCTGCGACCAGTCCCCGAGTCTTGACGAGCAGTCCCCGAGGTTCGGTGCGCAGTCCCCGAGTTCTGCCACGCAGTCCCCGGGTCCGACCAACGCATCCGACGTCTACCTCCATTGGAACAGGTCCGGACTCTTGCTCCGCCGGGATGAAAATAGATTCGGATTCAGGAGAAGGTTTGATTGAAGGAGTTCTCAAGTGATTCAGGGCTACTCCAGGTGGTACTGCCTCTTTAGATGAACCGAGCTTTGACAACACGTCGGCAGCATTATTTTCTGTCCGAGGTATATGCTGTATTCACACCCTTCAAAGAACCCGGATATCTTTTGCACATGGAACCGATATAACGCCATGTTGGCATCCAGAGCATCCCAAGTTCCAGAAGATTGTTGCACCACCAGGTCGGAATCGCCGAAGCATTCCATACGCCGGATACCGATCTCCTTCGCCACATTGAGTCCATGGATTAAGGCCTCATACTCCGCCACATTGTTTGATGCGAGAAATGAATCTGCAGCACATATTTCAGCTGATCTCGCTTGTGAGGTGAGGACTATTCCGGCCCCCAGCCCGATCTTTGTCTTGGACCCATCAAAATGCATTTCCAATAATTATAGTCCGGCCTGGGTGGCTCATACTGCATCTCGGCCCAATCACAAAAGAAGTCCGGCAGCGCCTGGGATTTAATTGCATCTCTTCTCTCATAATGTGGTGCATATGGAGACACCTCAATCGCCCATTTGGCAACTCGGCCAGTTGCATCTTTGCACCCGATGATCTCCGAGATTGGAGCTTCGCACACCACCGTCATGGGATGCTCCTGGAAATAATGCTTCAACTTCTTGACCGCCAGGTAGACACCATACGTCATCTTCTGGTAGTGAGGGTAATTCTGCTTCGAGGTAGAGATCACCTCGCTCAAGTAATACACCGGTCTCTGCACCGACCTGCCACCTTCTTCGCGCTCCACCACCACTGCCACACTTACAACTCGGTTTGTGGCCGCAATGTAAAGTAACATCGGCTCATTGTGCAATGGTGACGCCAACACCGGAGCGGTGGACAACATTTTTTCAGCTCATTGAACGCCACGTCGGCCTGCGGGGTCCATGTAAACCCGGTACTTTTCTTCATGAGCTGGTACAAAGGTAAGGCTTTTTCTCCCAGCCGACTACAAATCGGCTCAACGAGGCTAGGCACCCTGTGAATTTCTGCACATCTTTCAAACACTTCGGTAATTTCATGTTCTCAATAGCTCGGATCTTGGCCGGGTTAACCTCGATACCTCGGCTAGACACCAGGAATCCAAGCAACTTTCCAGCCGGGACACCAAAGGTGCACTTGTCCGGGTTAAGCTTCAACCGATATTTTCTCAAATTCACAAATGTCTCCTCGAGATCCTCGAGGAGAGTACGTTTCTCCTTAGTTTTGATGACGATATCATCGACATACACTTGCACATTTTTGCCCATTTGAGAGTGCAGGCATTTCTGCATACACCTCTGATAAGTTGCCCCGGCATTCCTCAGACCAAAACACATGACACGATAGCAATACGCCCCATACGGGGTAATAAAAGCAGTCTTTATTTGATCCTTCGGGTTCAGTGGTATCTGGTGAAAACCAGAGTACGCATCGATAAAAGACAACAGTTCACAACCAGCAGTGGAATCAATCACTTGATCAATCCGAGGTAATGGAAACGGATCTTTCGGGCACGCCTTGTTGAGGTTAGTGAAGTCAATGCACATGCGCCACACCTTGACCACGGCTGGCTCGTCTTTCTTCTTTTCCACCAAGACCGGATTGGATATCCAGTCCGGATGCAGCACCTCCATAATGAACCCGGCTGCAAGCAACTTAGCCAGCTCGTCCAGCACCACTTGTCTTCGGTCGTCTGAGAGACGACGGGTCGGTTGCCTCACCGGTTTCACCTCGGCCTGACAAATAAAGAGTGCTCTGCCAACTCCCTCGGAACACCAGGCAGGTCCTTAGCCGACCATGCAAAGATATCCCGATTCTCACGGAGGAAGTGACAGAGCTCGCTTTCCTATTTCTCGCCCAGCCCGGTCCCAATGATGGCCATGCTCGGGTGCTCCGGGTCAATGGGGATCTTCTTGGTCTCCTTGGGCACCTCGAATGCTGCAGTTGAGTCCGGGCTCATCAGTCCGGACATGCCGAGCTGTGTTGACTGCGCCATTGCCACCACTTGATGCAGCTTCTTCTTCTCAGCTGCGATCACCAAAGACTCGGCCAGATTAGACCCCGCCGAGGCACACTGAATGGCTCGCTTGTAGTCACCCGAGATGGATATGATCCCATTAGGCCCTGGCATTTTCATCTTCAGGTATGCAACATGGGTGGAAATCATGAACTTGGCCAGAGCCGGCCTTCCAAGCAATGCATGGTATGCACTCTCCAAGTCCACCACCTCGAACTCGATACTCTCAACTCGGCAGTTATCCTTGGTTCCAAATGCTACATCCACCCATATCTTGCCCATGGGTGCACAGGAAACGCCAGGCACAATCCCATGAAAAGTACAACTGCTTGGCATCAACTGATTTGGCGATATGCCCAATTTCACCATTGTGTCTCGGTACATGATGTTGATGGCACTGCCATTGTCCACCAGAACTCGGGTGAACCTCACATTGTTGTAGGCCCACACAACGTCGGATCTACCACCAGGGCATACTTTCCAGGGCTCGGCATGATCCGAGGTGTATCTTTCCTGCTCCAAGTGATCTCCTGCTCAGACCAGTTCATATAGGTCGGCACCACCGGCATTACTGCATTCACCTCCATGGCACGCCTCTGCACTCTTCTTGTCAGTTGGCTCGGTCACAAAGACCACATAGCTCGCATGAGCCTCTCTATAGTCATTTCCGGGGTATTCATACTGCTGACTTGGTCCGGCACCATTATTGTTGTTATTACCTCGGACATTCACAACATTCACGGGCCTTGCTGCTGCAGGCCTCGGAGGAGGTGCAGTGGTTATCGGGGTAACATTTGCTCCGGACAGATTGGGTGGGACCTCGGCTGAAATCTCTGAGGTGGTCCTCCTCTGTTTCCTCCGGCCTTCGCCCCTTCTCTGATTCTGCGGTTCCAGCTGCACTGCCGGGTTGAATGGTTGGCTGGCTTGCGCGGGTCGGTCGTATGGTAACAGCAAGGACCATCTATCATTGATTCATAAGTCAAGGGTGGCTCCGGGTTCGGACTAAATGCCGGACCATTGATTTTCGGCCTCTGGACACCTCCAGCTCCGGGCTGATCCGGGTTCACCGCTGCAACTTGGTTCGAGGTGTATGGGTAGTCCGGCTCCCTCCTCTTTGTCCGAACTCTTGGCGGTCATTACACCTTGGTCCGAGCCGGTTGTTTATTGGCTCCCTCCTTCTGTTACGTGCCACTGCCTCTGCTGCTGGCTGCATCGGATCACCCAGAGCATAAGAATCTGCAATCCGGATTGTCTCTGCTAGGGATTTCGGCATATCTCTTTGGAGCCTCTGCCACAGCATGCTGCCATGTCGACAACCATCTGCAAACCAGGAAATGGCCTGTGCCTCTACAACTCCTTCACAGGAATTCCGAACATTGCTCCACCGAGTTAAGAATTCTCGGTCAGTTTCATGATCATCTTGCTTACATGCTGCCAGGAGCTGAGGTCGGTTTGGCCTCTTGTATGTACTAGCAAAGTTGCTGTTAAACGCCAGCTCCAAGTCTATCCAGGAGTTGATACTATACTCCGGCAAATTATTCAGCCAGATCCGAGCTGGACCTTCCAACATGTGCGGGAGATACCGGACCGCCCATCGGCGATTGCCCCCCGCTATGTGCACCGAGGATACATAATCTGTCAGCCAATCTTGCGGCTTGGTGCTCCCGTTGTATGGCTTGGTGTTCCGACCTAACTGGAACTGAGATACTGGCGGTGGTGGCTCCTTCATGATCCGAGGTCCAAAACACGCCGGACCAGGAGGGCCTTCCTCCTCCAGTTGCTCGGACAAGTAGATTCTATCCAGCTTGTTACGAACATCGCCGGAGCTAACATCCGAGCTCCTATCCGAGGTCCCAACGCCCCATCCACTCTGTGGTATCCAGCTCGCGCCATGGCCGAGTCTCCATCATCATATCGGTCATCGCCTTGACCGACGTTCTGAGGTTGCTGAACATACTCCGGCTCTCGCTGATATTGCCCCTGCGGCCGGGTTGTTGCTGATACCTCGGGGGCGGAGGTGGTTTACCTCGGCCAGCCGACGCTGCTTGCCCGCCATTCTGATTTCCCTGACCGGAGTTACCCTTAGCTCGGCTTGCATTACCTTGGCCGGGGTTTCCCTTAGCTCGGCTAGCATTGCCCTGGCCCACCTTCTGCTTTGCTGCTAACACCGGATCATACATCTGCAGCTGCTTGTTCTGACCCGAGGTGACACTCCGGGCTCGATCGGCTCCTCCGACGAGTGGAGACGAGGCTTGCCCCTTGGACACCTGACTAACTGGCCTAGCTGAATAAACCATCCGAATCACCAGCCCCGGCATATGCTCTGCGGAGAGCCTCATTCTGCTGGTTAGCTACATACACTAATTCATTGACTCGCTTCTGCTGCGCACGCCATGCATCTCCAGTCAACCCGGATAGCTCGGCCCTGCCTGCCTCGGCAGCTCTGAGGTTCTTAGCAGGGGAACTATATACCGGCCTTCCAGTCGACACGCGACTCTCACTCCTAGCCGAGGTGGTAGGTCGAGCCTCCCTGTTTATCTCATCATTGAGCCCCTTGCCTCTCTGCCGCACCTCGGCTCCCCTATTTGTATCTGCTACCGGGGTGAAGCCATTCGCTGCATTGTACTCACGCAGATCTCTATTGAACTCATCTCTAGCTGTCATCATTGCTACAGCCTCCTTTTGCAACAGGACACGCTTTGCCTCTAGGTCGGCCACAGTCACCACTACATCCACTCCTGGATTTACTGGGTCTGCCAGTGTCTCCACTATCTCTAGGGTCGCACCTCGGCCCTGCACCTCGGGGGTGCCAGGCTCTTTCTCTAGCCTGGGCTTTGCAGATCTCACCTTAGCAACCTCGGCCGGCTTGGATTTGCTGGCATCTACTTTGCCAGCGGCATCAACCGGACCGGTCATCATCACCTCCACGCAGCTCTCGGGGCGAGTGATACGCCGACCTAAAGCCGCGAGGAGAGGAGTTTCGTCGTCCACGAGCACCTGCTCCGGGTACTCGCGAACAACCTCGACAGCAACGTAGGTGACGAAGCTGCCAAGCATCATGGTGAAGCCATGCTCGGGGAAGGGCTTGCCGGCGAAACACCCCGCATTGTCGCTGATGAAGGTGAACTCACCGATCTTGGCGATAAGCCCGGAAAGAACACGCTCGCCTGAGCCCGTCCGGATGTAAACTCCCTCCAACGCCTCAATCTGCCCCACGGTGGGCGCCAACTGTCGTGGTGGGATCACGGCAGATGCCATAGGTATGGCTAAGATGGGGCCGAATGGTCGTTGGGGGAATCCGGGGAGGGTTTATGCACTCAAGAAGTGCACAAGCAAGAACACGCAAGAAACCGCAAGAACAGAACAGAAACAAGAAACCAAGAACACAAAGCACACCACGATGTACCCTGCTTCGGGGCCCTCTTGTGGAGGTAACACCCCTACTGCAGCACTATCCTACTCGGTGTATAGCTCAAGGTGACAAGTACAAGCTGCTCCTCGAGCTGTATGATGATACAATGGTGAGAACTTGAGGTAAAAGATGAGCTACAAGGGAGGAGAAGGAACTCCGAGCTTGATCCGAGGTGTCTCCGGGGTTCCGAGGTTCCTCTCTCTTCTTTCTCTCTTCTCCGTCGTCGATCGATCCTCAGCAGGAGGGGTTGAAGCCCATATATAGGCCAGCCGAGTTACCGTTGTGCCCCTGCTGAACACTTGCCATGCCTCTGCTTGGTCATCATCGTACTCCTGTCAGGGACAAGACATGGCCTGCCCATCCCTGCTGCATAACGGCAGAGCTAGCATGTCTCCTCTGACAGAGACAGGACGTAGCCACGCGTGCTACCTCGTAGCCTTTTCCCCGATCTCGCGTGGTCAGCGGTCAGAGACGTGCAGCCCCGCCGAACCCGGGGCACGCCTCTGCCAGGCTCCGTGACAGACGCTCCCGTGCAGGCGGGAAGTGACAGGAGCATTGACTCCTGCCCGACCTACGGCCTCCTGCCTTGGTTAGCTCGGGTCTTGCTCCCGCTCCTTACTCGGGTCTTGTACTTAAGATCCGACCAGGTCGGACATTACTTCCTTCAAATAGCTTCTCCTGCACTCACCATAAACCATAGCACCGAGGTAGTTAGGTCGGCTGATCATAGCTCGGATTATGAACCTCGGCCCATGCCAACGGGATACCTCGGACCCCTCTGGGCCAAGATAGGTCGGCCTTTATATTCTCCAGGTCAAGGAAAGCTCGGACACTCCCAGGCCCAAACAGGTCGGCCCTTTCCGTACCTCGGCACACCTTTAAACTCCACTTATGCCCAGCCTTGACCCTACCTGGGGGTAGCCCCCCGACATTGACGGTTTTTTAGGGCAAGACGAAGAGTCGGAGTCGAAAACAGGACGAATCGGGACTCCGAGGGGCAAAAGGAGTGGGCACGCGGTCAGGGAATCTGGCGCGTGGGACCCCCTCTTTTCCTTCTCGGCTCGTCACGTCCAGTTTTCTTGTCCCACACGTTAATTTCCATAAAAATGATGTCCGTAAAATATTACGCAATTCCGAGAAACTTTCCAGAGTAAAGTTACCTTTATTGATTTTGGTTTCTGAAACTGCAAACTTCTTGCAATTACCTCCTCCGGTGTCTGTAAATGAATTCCTCCACCTTTCCAATGAAGCTTTTCCTGCAATATAATGTTTAAGGCGTTGTCCATTGACTACATGAGGTTTACCTTTCATATCACCGTGAAGACGGATAGCTCCTGAACGGTACCTCCTGTATCACTAATGGTCCCTGCCACTTTGAAGCTAACTTCCCTGCAGAAAACTTGAAACGAGAGTTGTATAATAACTTGATCACCTACTTTGAATTCTTTTTTTAATTTTCTTGTCATGCCAAATCTTAACTTTTTCTTTAAACATCCTGGCACTTTCATAAGCTTCATTTCTCCATTCATCTAGTAGGTTTAAATCAAGAATTCTCTTCTCTCCGCAGTTTTAAAATCAAAGTTCAATTGTTTAATAGCCCATCTAGCTTTATGTTCTAATTCAACAGGTAAATGACAAGCTTTTCCATAAACCATTTTATAAGGAGACATTCCCATAGGATTTTTAAAAGCAGTTCTATAAGCCCAATGCATCATTAATTTTAAGTGGCCAATCAGATCTAGACTTATTCACTGTCTTTTCCAAAATGAGTTTAATTTCCCTATTACTTAATTCAACTTGTCCACTTGTTTGGGATGATAAGGAGATGCAATTCTATGGTTAACATCATATTTTGCCAAAGTTTTCTAAGAATACCATGCAAGAAATGAGAACCACCATCAGTAATTAAAAACCTAGGAACACCAAACCTGGGGAAAATGATGTCCTGAGCATCTTCATTGCGTGGCATGATCTGCACTTTTGGTTGGAATTGCTTCCACCCACTTTGTAACATAATCCACTGCAACCAAAATATGAGTATGCTTTGTCTTTGATTCGGGAAAGGTCCCATAAAGTCAAAACCCCACACATCAAATGGTTCAAGTGGTAAGAATAATTCATAGGCATTTCATTTCTCCTACCAATATTTCCTACTCTTTGACATTTATCACAAGATTTAACATATTCAGCACAATCCTTAAATAAAGTAGGCCAAAAAACCAGATTGTAATACCTTTGCACCTGTACGATCTCCTGCATGATGCCCTCCATAGGGACTGTCATGACAATCTCTTATAATAGCCTGTTGTTCATGCTCAGGTACACAACGTCTAATAATACCATCCACACTTTTCTTATAGAGAAAGGATCATCCCAAAAATAATGTCTAAGATCATAAAAGAATTTCTTTCTTTGTTGAGTAGTGAAGTGTGGAGGTAAAACTTTACCAACAATAAAATTTGCATAGTTGGCAAACCATGGAGATGCAACTTTAGCACTAGAAACATTAACAATTGCAAGTTGTTCATTAACAAAGCTATCATTAATAGGAATAGGATCATCAGGTATATTTTCCATTCTAGAAAGATGATCAGCTACTTGATTATCTTCCCCTTTCCTATCAACAATGTGTAAATCAAATTCTTGCAATAGAAGTACCCATCTTATTAATCTAGGCTTAGCATCTTTCTTATGCATTAAGTATTTAATGGCAGAATGATCAGTATGCAATGTGACTTTGAATCAGTAATATAAGGTCTAAACTTGTCACAAGCAAATAGCACTGCTAAAAATTCTTTTTCAGTTGTGGCATAATTCCTTTGAGCAGCATCAAGTGTTCTACTAGCATAATAATAACATTCAGTTTCTTATCAACACGTTGGCCCAAAACAGCCCCAACTGCATAATCACTAGCATCACACATAATTTCAAAAGGCAATTCCAATCAGGAGGTTGAATAATAGGAGCACTTATTAAAGCATTCTTCAAAATATTAAAGGACTCAATGCAATCATCATTAAAAGAGAAAGGAACATCCTTTTGCAAAAGATTGGTTAGAGGTTTTGATATTTTGGAGAAATCTTTAATAAACCTACGGTAAAAACCTGCATGCCCAAGAAAACTTCTTATACCTTTGAGTCCCTTGGGTATGGAGCTTTTCAATAGCTTCTATCTTTGCTGGGTCAACTTCTATTCCTTTCCAGAAATCTTATGCCCAAGAACAATACCTTCAGTAACCATGAAGTGACACTTCTCCCAGTTTAAAACTAAGTGTTGGTCTTCACAACGCTGCAAAACTTTGTTAAGGTTGAACAAGCAATTATCGAAGGAAGTACCATACACAGAAAAATCATCCATAAAACTTCCATTATCTTTTCAATATAATCAGCAAATATAGCATTCATGCATCTTTGAAAAGTAGCAGGAGCATTGCACAAACCGAATGGCATTCTCCTATAAGCAAATGTACCATATGGGCAAGTAAAAGTGGTTTTTCTTGATCATCCTTATGACAGGAATTTGGAGAAACCTGAATAACCATCTAAATAGCAAAAGTGAGAGTGTTTAGATAACCTTTCTAACATTTGATCAATAAATGGCAATGGGTAATGATCTTTACGAGTTGCTTTATTTAACTTCTGAAATCAATACACATCCTATAACCAACAACAGTACGTTGAGCCACAAGTTCATCCTCATCATTTGGAACAACAGTCATTCCACCCTTTTTAGGAACACAATGAACAGGACTAACCCACTTACTATCAGCTATGGGATAAATGATACCAGCTTCAATAAGTCTTATTACCTCTTTCTTACCACTTCTTCATTTTTGGATGGAGACGGCGTTGATAATCAACAACAGGTTTTGCATCCTCTCCAAATTAATTTTATGCATACATAGAGCTGGGCTTATACCTTTAAGATCATCAAGAGAGTATCCAATGGCTGGTCGGTGAGCTTTAAGCACATCAAGTAATTTCTCTTCTTCTTCAGCTGAAAGGTTAGCACTAATAATGACAGGATATATGCTCTTCTCATCCAAATATGCATATTTCAGATTTGTAGGCAAAGGTTTTAATTCAAACTAGGATCCCCTTTAGGTGGTGGTAGCACTCCTAAATTATCAGGTGGGATATGCAATTGTAATTGTGGTGGTTGTTGCCATAATATTTGTTCTAAAGCATCTTTTTCCTCATCATTAAATGGTTCATCTTGATTAAGCATATAACGTTCTACAACATCTGTTGAAGCTACAGCTACATGAGCAAGAGTTTCAATTATATCTTCAGAAATTGGCTCTTTCACAACATGTTTATCAGCAAATTTGGAAAAGTTGAATCAAGTTTTTCACCAGCACATTTAATAAACACTTTCTCTTTAGGCAAATTAATTTCAGCACCAACAGTGTTTAAGAAAGGTCTACCAAAAATGATAGGACAAAATGAATCTTGAGGACAACCAAGCACAATAAAATCAGCAGGATATTTTATTTTGCCAATCAATACTTCAACATCTCTAACAATTCCAAATGGACTAATATAATCTTTATTAGCAAGTTGAATTGTCATACCTGTCTCTTCCATAATGATAGGATCAATATCAGGCTTGATTTCAAGATAAGAGAATATGGAATGACACTAATGCTTGCTCCAATATCACATAAGCCATGATAACTAGAAGTCCCAATAGTGCATGATATAACAGGCTTACCAACCTTGGCCGAATTGCCTTTAACAACTTTAGTAGCATCTTCACATAGATAAACATCAACAGGATCTTCTTCATTTAATTGTTTGATAATAGAGATTTGACTGTTGACTTCCATCTGTTCATAAGGCTGAGATCTTCTTCTTTACTCTTGTTAAACAGCAATAAGTAAATTTCCTTGACTTGGTTTGGATATGGTGGTGCCTCAACATACTCCTCAATTGTCAGGATGACACTGGTTCTACCTGTTTAATAACTTTGGGTACAACAATAGATTGTTTAACAGGTTCAACATAAGCTTCAAACCCAGTTTTAGGAATACCAATATGATTAGCAAAAGATTTAGCTACCTCAATTATAACATAAGGATCAAGATTAAAAGTATCACTCAGATTTTTAAACAAGGTAGAAGTAGAGAAATTCTCTACACATGAATATCATAGTCCAGATAGGGCTCATTACCTTTATCAAGATCCCAATGACCAGTATTCTCAGAAATAGTCTCCAATAAATTCCATGCTTCTTCTTCAGTATTATTTGTAAAGCTTCCACTAGATGAATTATCCAAAATTCCTTTTGTTGCCTTGGTAGCCTCACATAAAAGTTTATCAGAATAATTTTCCTTGTAAGATCATGACAAGGATTCTTGCGCGAGGAGTTCCTTTAACCTCCCCCAAGCTTGAGTAATACTTTCTCCCAGATGTGGCCAGAAATTAAATATATAGCAGCGGTTCTCATAAGCTTCTTAGGAGTAAAATACTTAAGAAAGAAAACCTTCCTCAAAATACTCCAGTCATAGTGACTTCTTCATCTAAAGACCTGAACCAAATACGAGCATTACCAGATAAAGACAGATATAACAGCTTCCTTTTTACCTGATCTTCAGAAATACCAGGAAGTCTAAATAAACCACATATGCCTCAATTGTTTCCATGTGTTCACGTGCAGATTTAGTTCCATCCCTGTAAATGGATTTTTCATAACTCTTTTAACATGACCAACGGGAATTTTATATCCCACTTTAGGTATCTCAGGCACAGTAGTTTCAACAGTTTTAGGAGCATAAGCACTTTCATATAGAGCAAGATGCAGCGAGGCACGATTCATAAATGCCATAGTAGCAATGAGATAAAACAGTAAATAAAATTCACCTTTCAAGTTTCCTTACCAAACTTCTTACCAATAGCGCTACGCTCCCCGGCAACGGCGCCAGAAAAGTATCTTGATGACTCCCAAGTGCAGGAGATCAATTGTAGTACCTTTCGAATAGAAAAGGTTGTCGAACCCACGAGGAGCTGAAGGTATTGGTTATTAGAAATGATAAATAGACAATAAAAGATGCAAGTGTTTTTGGTATTTTCGATTGTATAATTGCAAGACAGTGACAATGCAGCATAAATGGTAACAAGTAAAAGCTCTCAAAGAGAGAGAAAGCCCAATCCTCTATGTGTAAGAGGACAAGCTCAAGTGATGTGTAACTTATATGTGGAAAACGTTCCCGAGGGCGGCATGGATATTGCTAGGCATAGATTTATTAAACAACACGTTGAATATCTTGTCTAGTTTTAATCTTCTTCGGACGGAGCTATTATTAGGTACAGCTAAATAAATAGACTAAACCCCTTATGATGGATCATGTGGCCAATTAAATGACAGCACAAGAATTATTAAATATAAATCCCACCATAGCATTACACTCTAGGTCCCCGATACTAATACCCCGTAAAGTAACTTAATGATTCGGTCTCAGGCTTTCGTGTCCTCCCAAGTCTCCCTCACGCCATTACACTACGGTGTTCTCCTATGAGCCCATATAGGTGAAGTGTTGTGCAGTCGACGTTCGCACAACACCATCATAGAATCACACAAAAGATAAACACTAGACAAAATACCAACACATGTCATATATAAATCATTGCCAATTCATCCTATGCCCTCAGGAACATACGGGAACTACTCACAACGTGCAAACATGGTGATATTCAGTGGCATAAGTGGTACAACACAATCTGAAAATATAACTTCACCACCAAATAATGACAAGTACTCAATCACAAACATGAATAGTAGCACAAGACAAGTATCTAGGGTATAGCAACTCTCAAACTACGAGGGGACGGAGTGGATCACGGAGATGATGATGGAGATGGTGCTGGTCTTGGTGATGGTGATGATGTAGAGGCCTCCTCCCACGCCAAGGAGGAGAGGTGATGACGATGACGATGATTTCCCCCTTCTCCGGAGCTCCGGAGCAGCAGGATCTGATCCCCCTCGGAGGGAATCAGGAGTTTCGCCGCCGCCGCGACCTCGGATAGTCTCGTAAAAATTAGGGCGTTACTTTTCGGGCGAGACGGAGACCTCGTTAAAAAGCCCCAGGCGAGGAAGTGCCCGAGGCTCCATTTGGTGGGTCCCACGCGGTCAGGGAATCTGGCCGCGTGGGCCCACCCATTTTGGGCCTCGTGGCCTTCCTCGCTTGCTTCTTCTTCCCTCTGGTGTTCTCCCAAGAAAAACCAGCTGTGCAATTTTCCTTTTATTAATTGGGCCTTCGTAGCTCCTGAAACAATAAAAACACGAAAAAGGAGGTTTTCTGCCTCCCAGAAATTAAATACTAAAATAGGGACTTTGTAGGAAAGTCCCCTAAATCATCTAAAACATGTAAAAACAATGATATAATATGCAAATAACATCCTAATATGGTGGTATAAGTGGTATAGATGATGATATAAAATGCACGTATCAGTACGCCGCAGGGGTGGCGTGGGGATCCGCGGCCGTACCTCCACCAGTCGCCGCCGCCCCTCCCGACGAGGAGGATAACGACGACGACGACTTTGACTGGAGCGACCATGGGGAAGAGCGCGGCGGGCCGCAGATGCAGGAGGCCCTTGAAGCTTCCTTCCAGTCCGTCCACGACGACCGTGTACAGCGAGCCAGAACTGCCTGCCAGCTCAAGGCGAAGGAGGTTTCCGAGCTGGATTGGGCGCTGAAAGACTCATCCTCCTTGGATCTTGCCCTCCGCCGCAAATGTGCGTGCGAGAACCGGGCGGCCGCAAACGGGGCTGGCTCCTCCCGCCGTTCCTCCTAATCCTACGGCCTCCGAGCCAGCAAGTTCGTTTATGTAGAATAATGTTGGTGATGTTGGTGATGTGTAATAATGTATTAAACATTTTATGTAATGCATTCTATGGAATGTATTAAACCTTTATGTAAGGAGCATGTGAAATAATAATGAATGTGTATTTCCAATGTGTATTGTCAAGAAGCTTCAAATCAGTTGCAGTTTTACCAACACAATCTCTACATTCTCCAAGATCTTTAGCATTTCCATGTGATGCATTTTGAAATAATATTGTGTGCATTTTGCAGAAACTATGGATCCAACGGCTCACAAGCCCTCAAAAGAAACACACCCCTGATCCAACGGCTCACAAGCGCTCGAAAGAAACACACGATCCGTGTGCTTCTTCCTTATTGGTGGGGTTCCCTTTAGTCCCGGTTGGTAAAATTGCGTGGGAACAAATTAGCCCCTTTAGTCCCGGTTGGTGGCTCGAACAGGGACTAAAGGTCTGTTTCTTCCCGCCTTATTTCTTCCCGCGCTTTCCACCGCTTCCCGCCTCCGTCTTCCCGCCATTTCTCACTATATATATGTAGTCATGGCCTCCATTGGCATAGCACATCTAAACTCATATCTGCAACCTCATCACTCTCCCATGGCTTCCACGTACCCACTCTAACCTACTCGGAGGCGGAGGCGCTTTGCGCCTCGAACTACCCCGGCCCGCCCGGCTACGACGTCCCGCCGGTTGGAGGCTGAGCACCGGAGGCGTGCGGTCCCTCCTGTCCCTCAAGGTTTGGCGCGCCGGGCGGCCATCACGAACCACTACTACCTCGAGCTCACTCCGGAGCATCGGATGGATCCCCGCTGGGATCCCGACTACCGCCCGACTTGGGACGCCTTCTTCATCAATCGGCGTGAGAGGGCGCTCGCCAGGTACGAGGAGGACGGCCCGCCTCCTTCGAACTTCAACAAGGCCGGCGTCGGCTCTGGTGGGGTGGCCGGACTCTCCAGAGCGTCATGAACTACATCACGGCCGGCGATAAGCCCCGCTTGCGCTACCTCACTTCCAGTCCAGGCGAGCGTCGTCCGACGACAACGACGACGGCAGCGACTACGACGACTACGAGGACGACTATTATAGGCCTAGGCAGGAGTATGACTAACTGATCCACATCATTGGTTAGGACAAATGGTTCATCTACGACGACGACGGCAGCATTTCCAACTAATGATCTTTAGCATCTGAATAAGTAATCTGAATATGAACTGACTATCATTTCGCAGTTGTTGATTCATAAGGGAGAGGTAGTATTGCAATTCACTGTGGCAAGTTAGAATAATTATTTTATAAAACAGAAAATGGTTTTGAATTAATTATTCAAATTCAAACACTTTTCATGTTGAAAGTTAGTGAGATTCAAAAATATGCAAAAGATAAAAGTAAATGCATTTTTTAATTCAAAATGGCAAAATGGTTAATAGTTTGTAGAGTTAGAATAATTATTTTATAAAACAGAAAATGGATTTGGAATACTTATTCAAATTGAAGCACTTTTCATGTTAAAAGTTTTCTCAAATTCATAAGTATGCAAAAACTGTTTCATTCAAATGTTCAAATATTTAAAATTGTGCTAGATTTAAAAAACGGTACGCTATTTGGCCAGCCCACGCAATTTTTTGGCCTTTTGTCCCGGCCCATCTCACCAGCCGGGACTAAAGCCGTGCTGTGCGCGGGGACGCGAAAAGCCCTCACCACCCCTTTAGTCGGGCCCGTGGCTCAAACCGCGACTAAAGACCCCTTTTTTAGTCGCGGTTTGAGCCACGGGCCGCGACTAAAGGTCCCTCCACTACTTAAGCGGTTCCCAATCTGGGACTTAGCATTTCATCGAAGAAGAAGGGCCAAAGCAGAGGAATACGCCGTCAGGCTGCCAAAATCCACCGCGCCTGCCGCCGGCCGATTCGTCGCCGTCCTCTCCTGCTCCGTCGCCGTCCTCTCCTGCTCCGGACGCCACCGCCTTCCTCTTCCCCAAGTTCGGTCGCCACGCTCGAGGACGAGCTCGTCGCCGTCCGACCTCCCCAGCCATCTCGACCAGCTCCGTCGCCGTCTTCGTGCTTCTGGTGAGCTCCGGTGCCCTCCATCTCCTCCTCTTCTTCTCGTGAGGATATCGCGTCCGGTACCACGTCCAGCCATGCGCCGCGGCGGAGCTTCACTCCGGCGGACGCTGCCGTCGCTCCGGCGACCATTTGGTCGTGGCGCCGCCACCATAACGCTCGCCTTGACGTCCTCTACCTGATGCACTGATCAATTTCGATCAATTCGCTCGGAATCGATCAATCCTCGATCGACAGAGGCGCCTGTGGTTCTTCTATGTCTATGACATGTGGGCCCTAGCTGTCAGGATTTTATTAATTTTGGAAATGATTTATGAAATTATTAAATGTCTGAAATGTGGGACCAATTTATTTAAAAGAATTCCACAAAATGATTTAAACTTGTAAATTCAATATCTTTTGATCTGTTTATCAGAAAAATATGAATAATATATCAAAATGTTCACAAAAATAAATGCTAGTTATTTATGTCAAAATACAAACATTTTGGAACATTTCATTTGGTGAATATCTGGAAACAACTTAAATGCATTTTCTCTAATTATGGAGTTAAGTTAAATAAATGCTCATAATTGTAATTTGAGTTCAAATAACATTTCAAACATGATTTAGAGCTCCATGTCAATGCATTAAATTGGTCATGCATACATATTGCGCATTGCATAAATGCCATGTGTTGATTGTTGTTCTTTTCCGGTGTTTGTTCTCCTCGGTATATTCAATAATCTTATATGTTTCTTTTACGAATCATTTTAAAATAGGGCTTTATAATGTATATTTTTATCTCAATTAAATTCTCGGAATATTAGAGTAATATTAAGAGTAATTTTTAGTAATTGATTTGTAGTGGATATATTGTGACTTAATAGATTTGTAGTAATTTTTTAATTACAAAGTATTGATGATAACAATTGATACACATTAGACAAGTGACTTGTATTCATTGCTTTAGTAATTATTTATAACAATTGATACTCATTTTTTTGATGCATTTTGAAATAATATTGTGTGCATTTTGCAGAAACTATGGATCCACCTAGTCCAACCCGCAGAGACTTAATACAGGAAGAAATTCTTGAGAATATAATCCACGACGCCCCAGATGCTGATCCAGCCGAATCTCCGTCGTCGTATCTGAACCCCTCCAGGGATGGAATGGAGGTCGACCGAAGTGAGGATGAAATCGACGGCTCCGATGATGGAGAAGGTGATAGCTCGATGATGGAGAAGCCGGTGGACCCTTAACGAAGTCCGGCGAGGTAGATATGAAGTTCAGCGATCAGTAGATGCATTACTTGAGTTGTATATATATAAATTGACGAATGTTTCTTCTCTTAGGCCTCCACATCGAGCAAATCTTCCAAACGAGGCCGACCAAAAAGTTGTCCCCATCTACGCATTATACATTTGAGGTCATATCCCTACGGGCGAACCGAAGGAACCCAAGAAGGCTGCCGCTGTATTTAGAAAACAATGCGGAGTTCTGGTTAGGGATCATGTCCTGATCACCGTTCGAGACTGGAATAAGCGCAAAGGGGCGAACGATAGTGAGTATGTCGCCGAAAGGTACAAAGAGGGTCTTTGGAATGACCTCATGGCACATTTCACCCTGCCAGAATTTGAGGATCCTGCCGACACTGCAAAATTGAGGAAGAAAGTCATGAAGTGTACTCTTACGAAGATGGCCGAACTATTCCGGGTGTGGAAGAAAAGATTATGGCAAGAATATCTGAAGAAAAAGACTGCTCCAGTATTCGAAGGCTATCTAGCGAAGCAGGAGAATCACTGGAACGCATTTAAGGAGTACAAGGAGTCACAAGATGCCAAGGCGATGTCAGTAAGGAACAAGAAAAAATGCTGACAAGAAAAAATATCACCATAAATTGGGGCCAGGGGGCTACGAGACTGCCATGCCAAAGTGGGATAAAAAAGAGCAAGAGCTGCTTGCTAAAGGGATCCAACCAGAATGGATGCGCGAAGAATGGGAATTGAGGGCAAGAAATTGGTTCCTTGCACATGGGGGTTCATACGACGAAACAACAGGGGACCTTATTTGCAGTGACGGGATTAGGATACTCAGGGAAATTGTCTCAAAGTGGTGAACGAAATTAAAGAGGGGAAGTTAAAGTTCCGTCCCGATAGAGAGAAAGACTTGCTGACACTGGTCCTCGGGAATGACGAAAAAGGAGGACGAACACGAGGCTTTGGCCCTTCCGTCCCGTGGTGGCTTGGGTTTGCCAAAGACGTAGAAACTTACAGAAGCCGAGTGAGAGCAAAGCAGCGACAGCAGGAGGAGGAGGGAGACAAGTTCAACCAGTTGCTTGCCAGAATTAACCACCAGCAGCAGCAGATTGACGAACTTAGAGGAGTAGTGTGCCCGCAAGATCCTGTACTCGATATTACCGCCGGTCCATCTCAGCGGAAAAGCAGCGTGGGTGACTCGGAGGTCCGGCTGACGATGCACGGCGGATGATAGATGGCGGTCCCGGCTACCCCGTGGATGGAATCAAGGATTCAATATTGTAACACCCCAAAAATTCAGACCGAGTTTTAAATTATTTTTGGACGCGGAAAACTTTTTCTAGTTTTAATAAGGGTTTCCTAAAATCTTTCGAGGAGATTTGACGTAGAGTTTGCTCTCTCTTGGAATTCCGGAGGACTCCCTACCCATTTCTAGAAGATCCGCCCAAATATATTTCATACTCCAATTCAATATTTCGATTTCGGAGTTAACTGTTATAATGTCGGCTCCGATCCCAAATTTATTCAGTCAACTTAGGCGTCTCGGAAAATTCTCATAATTTAGGGAGATGCATATTTTTGTATTTCCTACACTTCTTCTGTTGGACCCAAACCCATTTTAGCAAATTTTGACCTACTTCCTTTGTAAGCCGAAAATCGATGCCGGTACGCGGCTTAGCGGATTTTTACAAAACCTCTTTTCCACAACACCAAATGAGCTCGAACTCCTTAGACACCCTCCATATACCCAACATACCTAGTGGTAATTGTTTGGGATTTTTCTGAGATGTGCAAGGCCCCTGTCATTTCATCGAGCACCTTCGGTGCCTTTGGTTTTCTGGAAAATCTAGTCTGCAAAGTTTGGAGTCCTTGAGGGATTCTTGTGTGGTTGTGTTGTTCTCGTCGTTACGAACTCAGCGGTGGAAACCTTTTCCCGTTTGGACCTCCGAGTCACGGGAACGCGTCGATGCCACTCGCGGCGCGCTCCAAACGCCAGCGCGCGCATGACGGCGTACTGTGCGTTCCTGCGCACCGGGTCTCCACGGTTTCCCTTGTCCAAACCGAACCCTAGCTGTAGCTAGACCCCTACTGCTCCCCTGCTTCGAACCAGAGTCGGTTCTACCCCCTCCACCGACGATACAGTGCCGTGGAGGATAGTATATGGGAGCTTCCCCGTATCTCCCCTCCCCTGCCTTTAGAAGGAGTAGCCGAGCCCTCCCTATCGCTGCACCTCGCTCACCCCCACTCCCTCTCCACCCCCCTAGCGCATCCAGAAAATCGAGGGGTGCTCTGTGCTCAAGCTCGAGTGGTAGCCGAAGCAAGCCGAAGCTCCGCGAGCTCGCAGCACCGCACCCGTAGCCTCCCCCTCCTTGCCGAGCTCTTCCCGGATGCGGTGGAGGTTGGTGACCGTCCCCGCGGTCGCTGGCCGTCCTCGCCGGGCCCCCGTCGCCAGCACCGACGAGCTCCCCGAGCCCCCGTGCGGCCGCCATTGCCGTGCCGAGCTCGCGGGCGACGCGCCCGTAGCCTCCCTCTCCCGCCCGAGGCCGTCCCCGAGTGCGGAAGAGCGTCCGCACCTCTTCTCCGTCCTCGGCTGGCTCCGCCGAGCCGCCTGTCGCCGGGGCCGGCCACCTCCCGTGCCTTCCCGTGCGTGCCGCGCACGAAGCAGAGGAAGAAGACGACGCGCCCGTGGCCTTTCCCTCCCGGCCTAAGCCTCCCTGGGCGCGGTGGGCCGCGGCCAGCTCGTCCCGCCATCGGCCGGCGTCCCAGCTGCCCCAGCGGCCGGCGTTGACCTCCACCCGAGCCTCCCGTGCCTTCCTGTACGTAAGGAAGATGATGTACAGGGAACCAATCGTTCAAGTTATGCTAGTACAAAGTGTATTCCTGTGTTTACGCTTTCCAGAGGAGAAAACGTATTTCTGAAAAGTCGCGATCAGCCCAGCCCAGTTCAAAAAGCAGCCCATTGTGTTTTTTTTCCGAGGTTTGCAGCAGATAGCTATCCGTCGCACGTCAATATCTTTTGAACCGTAGCTCCGTTTGGAGTGATTCAAATTTGTAAATTCCTATTTTGAAAGGATATGTCCAGTGGTACAGGTCTTACCTTTTTGTAAATACTTGTATGCTCAGCACCCTTGTATGCGTGTATAGGTGTGTTCCGCGGTACCGGCGAACCGAGACCCAACCCGTGACGTGTCCGTGGCCCTCCAAGCCAAACGGTGTCGATCTTCGGAGGCAAGCTAACCCCTTGCTATGACCAGTTCTGCAATGTTGTTTGCCTATTTGATTAAATATTGTCATGCCATGTTGTATTAAATTGTTGCATTGCTTTATAATTACTTATCTGTGCATCTGGTTGCCTGTAATCTGTAAACTGTGCGTCATGAGATATCATGACTTTGACATCTACTTTCCGTAGAATTGTGGTGTTGTGTCTAGGGGTACCACTTCCCATTCCCGAGGCGATGGACCGGGGGAACTGCTACAGTCAACGGAGTGGGGAAACTATACAACTGTGCGACTCGCACTTGCGTGGCTTTGTTTGCTTCTTCTTCTTCGCCGAGGTGAGGAGCAGACGAATGTCGTCTTATGATTCTCGGAGTTGGAGGCATTTGCCAAAAGAGTTATTTGCTTCTTCTCCCTCCGTCAAACGTGGTTGGCGTAAGCCCGCCTAGACTGCGACGCTTGGGACCTTTGCTTTCCATTTGGTTTTTTTGCCAAGATTGCTGACACCACGTCGGGTTAATCCTTGAGTGGAATGGACGCTTTCTTTCTTATGAGTGCTTTTCGGTTCATTTTGGAGACTACATGCCCTACCAACTTTGGTAGTTGATCTGTGATGGCGCTGGTCGGAGGTATCTCTGCCACAGTCACCCGGTCGACGCCAACAAACTGTGCTAACTTTTGTAATTGATCTACGATGACGCTGGCTGGAGGAACCGCCACAGTCATCCGTTTGAACCACTGTGCTATTTATTCTGTAAACACTGATTCGTGGTGGCGCCGGCTGGAGGAACCGCCGTAGTCACCCGGTCAATACAAACAAACTGTTGCTTGAGATATTATATTTCTAATGTCTTGATGTTTGATGATATATTATTATGATATTGTGATTGTTGTGTTGGACTAATCCTCTGTTGTTTGGACTTGTTATGATGAAAGTTGATTAAATGAAACACCCTCCAAACTTCGATAGGGTCAGTCCATAGTGCCACTAATCTGAACATCGAAAGCACTACCACTGTCGCTCATATGGGCGGGCCTTGACCTACGTATCCTATTGAGCCTCCTTTGATGCTACCATTTTGGCAAGTCTAGTCGGTTACCTTTGTGGTCGGGGCTAGTCTTGCGAAGGTTCCGAATCTAGGCGTTGCTCATGGGTTGGGGACGTGCCGGATTCACTTCGTCATAAGACATAGAGTTATGTCGGTAGCTATACAGGGAGTGTCTTGGTAGCGTGAACGGTCATGTACGTGTATCAGGTCATCTTAAGGAAGGGTTCCTAAAGTACCGGCTATATGGTGCACCTAGATGGGTGGAAACTGCAACCTCTCAAGAGTGTCAAATCTGGATGTCTAGCCTCGTTCCAAGGTTATGGAACAACAGTTCAGTGTCGGTCACACTATTGTCTTTGTCGAGTCAGGAGGTTAAACATAAGTTCTGTTTGAAAGAAAGATGAACAACCTGATTTCACTAAAGGAACAATAAGATGATGCAGGGAATGTTACTTGAGCTGTGGATGGTTACCGTGTTTTGGGGTGACGGTGTGATCGTTGGGAGCCTAGAGTTAGGCCTGAGCCAACATCACTCGTGCATGCCCAAGTGAAAGGATGAGGCCAGTGGGCCTAGCAGTTGACAGATGTAGCAAGGCCGTTGGGCCTAGTTGTGATGACAGGTATTGTTATGTTACTTGGTACCAACTGGTACACCCGGTTACTCGTCACAGGTAAGCCCTTTGTATGACTGCTGGTACACGATCCAACCCCACCTGGCTTGGACTCTGTACTGGTGATACCCCCGTTGTCTTCTTACGACATGTTTGGTTGTCAATGCCATGCTACTTTTATGTCGTGTATCTAGAGTACACTTGACATGTTGTAGGAATTAATTTCCAATATATATCCTGCTGCATGATTGTTGGATTGTTTGTAGTGAGTGGCGATTCTTGCTGAGTGCATACAAATGTACTCATGGGCCTTGTGTTTGTGGCCAGATATTGGCGAGGATTCATCTTCTACCTTAGCCAGAAGTGGAGCAAGAGCGTGCTAGGATCAGTAGCCCAGCCAGATACCTGTGGAGTGGAGCCGCTCCAAGCCGTTGCCTTAGCCGTCTTCCGCTGCCAGTTAAACTCTGTCCTGAGCCATGCTTGGCAAGATATTTTGTAATGCCTCGATGGCCTTGTAAAGCCTTTTGTAGCACTTTGTGCCTAATTGTGTAATGATTTCGCTATGTTGCATTGTCGTAACGTGCAGCTAGATATCTTGGGCTGGCACACGGGGCGACCGCCTCTCTGGAAATATGTGCCAGAGCGGGGTGCCACAGAGAATGGTATCAGAGCACCAGGCTGGCTGTAGACTACCCTAGCATAGAAAGCCCAGCCTTACTTTTGCCCGACAAGGAGCCCGATGGATTTGACCCATCTCCGCCTAACGGCATGGCTATTGTGGGTCAACAGTATGGTGCAGTAGGACTTGTCCCAATCCCCGAGTGAGGCTCGCCGGTTTCTTCCATGAGAAGGAATCGACACTACCCATTAGTATGAGACCCAAGTCCTGGCTACCTATAAAATCCCACCCTCTCTTGCTATCCTTTGTAACCCAACTCTCTTGAAGCAGATCCCGCTCAGGAATCTTGCGCTCTCCTCTCACCCAAGTACCTTAGCTTGAGGTTGTAGATGGAACCTACCCTTGTTTTCGAGACCACCGCTGAGTTTCGCCCGGTTTTCCACCTCTGCTGTGGGAAGCTGCTCACGACATTCTTGGTTGTGTTTCTTGGCCGGTGTACCATGTATATCGGTCTAACCTCTCCTCCTGCGTGAGCGAGTATCATGCCGATGTGTATGTCGCCGCAAGTGCCTTAGGAAGCGCGGCGCCATATGTGATTCAAAGCCACTTCGTGGATTCCCTGAGATGGCTCTCCAAGTTGCAGCTTGGAAATGTCTCGCTCGTCTGCGGTACTTTGAAGCTGCAACAGAACCTCCCGCTGATGCATGTAAAATGCATACATGAACTTTGCACTTTAATTGCTTATATTCCAATCATATTTGCATCATATAATGGTTATATCAATGTTTTATCATGATTTTGGAAATATCTCAATGATTTCCTATTTTTATGGAATTAACCCTGCACAGGCAGAAAACCCCGTTTTCTTATTTTAATGTTTCAGGGACCCAAACGTCAACGAAATCACCTGGAAATTTACGGGCGTCAATATTTGGAAGGAAGAAGACCTGTGGGCGAAGGAAGCGAACAAACGGAGGTCCGAGGACCAAACGGGGGTGGCCCACGCGGCTAGGTGATGTGGCCGCGTGGGGCCCACTCGTTTGGCCCTCGTGGCTCCGCTGCCGTCGATCTTCGCTCCACCGACATAGTTTTGACCTAAAAACGCCTATAAAAAAGTTCCCCGACGTTCTCTGGAAGGAGCGCCGCACAAACACAGAAACACCGAAACGGAGATCAGGAGCTGCAGATTGGAGGGGGAAAACTCCGGCGGGGCACTGCCGGCGTGGTCTCCATCTTCTCCATCGATTTCTCCACCGTCTCCATGATGAAGAGGGAGTAGTCCACCACTGGACTATGGGTTTGTGGAAGTAACTTATGTATCTCTCCTCTCTTGAGCTTCACTAATTAGCACCATATGAGTTGCTGAACATGATTACGGTCACCGTTGTAATACCTTTTTGGTGGATCTTTATGAGTTAATATATGTTTGAGATTGCAATGTTTGTTTCAGTTATGAGTATAGATGCATATTATGTACCCCGTTCTTGTTTACCTGTTTTGATCAAGCATGTTTATGAGAGCGTGTGTGGGGGAACGTGTGCATTAGTTGGAGTAACGGGGGGTGGCTAGTGCAGTGAACGTGAGAGAAAGTTCTGCGATCCACTTTGGTATCTTTACCTTACTTTGTTGCCTCACTAGGGATAAACTAAAATACCATGCTACCGGGGATGTGGGCGTGACCATTGCCACTACTCCATGACTAGATCTAGCATGTTCTTATTTTCACTTCATGTCATGATACTTAATGCTATACTCTGAGTTATCTTAATTACTGAGGTGTTATGATTTAGTTCGCATCTTGGTGGAGTGTAAGAGAGGTTAATAACAAAAGATCTTTATATTAGGACGTGATGCCCATATATTTAAGTAACTTGTTATCAAACCCTGTGTTGCAATCTCATATGTTAACTGTGTGTGTTCCATTGTCTACCACTTTATAAAGAGAGAGTGCATTTGTGAAACCATGAACCCCTGTCCATTTTTAATCATAAGAAACACCTTTCCAACACCATATACCACTTTTCTATTTTCAGCCATCATTAAATCCGAAAATACAAAAATACTTTTCATCTTGCATACATCATTCAAAAACCCAAAAATATCATTTATCATTGCATCCACCATCATTGCATATTTATTTCTTGTTTGCATTGCATAACAATCCTGATATCATTCTTACACCTTGTGCTTGACAACCACAGGTGAGGTTGAGGATCAAAACATCTAACCTTGTTTTGTAGGTAACCAAAAGAAGGATAAGAAGATAAATCTACCACTTCAGATTCCCCGAGAGTTCGATATTAAACCCTCGAGTCACCCCTCGTGGGGAAAACTGTTTTCCACTTACTATACACTCTGCACTTGGAGTCTCAACCTAATCCCGTTTATTTGTGCAGGCATCAAGACTTGCTCTTCGGGATCATCAAGACGTTTTCTGGCGCCGTTGCCGGGGAATCGTAGCTGAGAGATTTATCCAAGGGTATGCATCATCGCATTCATCTCACAACAAAGTCAACGTCACCAACTTGTGCTAACACCTAAGCTTGGGGAGGTTGCACCTACGTGAGCACCATCTTATCCATCTTTACTTACAAAGTAATTTATTTGTTTTGTTAGTGTCATTGCATATCATCTCATATTTATTTCAGTTTTGCATAAAAAATAAAAATACCAAAAAAAAACCTTGCTATCATGGTGCTTGGAAACAAACAAGGAGGGAGTTCTCTAGGGAATTCTGTTTCTAGTTTTAAACAACATCATGGAGAAACATTAAAAGATGCTTGGGTAGGAATTAATAGGATGCATTATGAAGATCCTACACCTTGTGAAGATGAAAAGCTAAATCTTTATTTCTATTATGGAATAGATCCTTGGTATCAAAATGCTTTAGATGGGGCTACAGGTGGAAGTTTTGTCTTGTCAACACCACCTTGTGCAGCCATGACACTTAGAAGGATTTTTGGTAGCTTTGTGGGTAGCAAGAAAAAGTTGGAAGACACCACAATGGCACTTGCTTCATTAAAGGATAAATTTGAAACTAAGTTAGAAAAGCTACCTAGTAAGGAAGATTTTGAACAACTAGTTTCTTATTCTGAAAACATTATTCCAAAGATAAACAATGAATTGGT
Organism: Poa pratensis; assembly: GCA_947311845.1. Classification (NCBI taxonomy): domain Eukaryota; kingdom Viridiplantae; phylum Streptophyta; class Magnoliopsida; order Poales; family Poaceae; genus Poa; species Poa pratensis. The sequence goes on along the minus strand of CAMZMU010000048.1, from coordinate 57,247,260 downwards.
TAATGTCATGCATAAGTTGAGAATTTGTGAGAAAGAATTTCTGGAAAAAGATGTTTACCTGAACAATATTGAGGAAAAATTGGTTCGAGTTAGTGATTTATTGAGAAAAGATTCATCTCTTAAACATGTGAAAGAGGTTCCTGCTAGGCAACAAGTATGGGTTAAAAAGGAAAAGAAAGTTGAGGAAGTTAAAATGCTTAATGAAGTCAAGGATCCTTTGCTTGACTTAGAAAATTGTAGCTTGCATGAATTAATATCTATCTTACAAAAATTTGCAAGTGATCCTTCCATCAACACTAACCAAGCAGGTTTTGGTTCTTATATTGCTAATCATGTCTTGAAAGAAAAGATTGCTAGGTACAACCAAGAGGCTATGATACCACCTAAGCTTGGGGATATGTGGATACCTAAGGTACTAGTAACTACTGGAAAAGAGACACACCATGCCATACTTGATCTAGGATCTAGTGTCTCTGTTTTATCTAAAGAACTATATGAAGTGCTTGAATTGAAAAATCTTGAAAAATGCTCTATTGAACTAGCACGTGCTGATGACTCTATTAAACATGCTTTGAGAAAAGTAAGTGATGTTATGGTAGATTTACATATGACTTTTGTGCCTGTGGATTTTCTAATCATGGACATGGGGAGTAAAACCTCTAGTCCTATTATTCTTGGAAGACATTTTCTTCGTACCACAGGTGCTATCATTGATTCAAAGGAAGGGAATGTGAAGTTTCAGTGTCCACACAAGAAGTGCATGGAACACTTTCCAAGGAAGAGGGAACCACCAAAGTTCAAGCTCCCTCATGAGCTTCGTCCACAATAAAACGACAAGTAAGAAGCCTAGCTATATGGCTATAAAGAAAGCGCTTTGCGGGAGGCAACCCGGTTATTTTTGTGTGTGATTTTTCTTTGTGTCCTCTTGCTGTAACAAGAGATTTTGTGTCTAGTTAGATTCTGGAGTTTTAATAAAGTGCCAAGTTTTACCCTTTTTGGTTTGAAAAAGTTGCTTATTGCGTTCGGAGATTTTATTCCTACACGAGTCAGTGCACGGTATTATTTTTAATTCTTATTCTGTAACTCCGAATGAGCTCATATTTGATCTGTAGTTGCAACTTTTCATCCTCTGTATGCATGACTTTTTTCGGAATTTTTCGAGAAAGTTTGGTAGGGTAGAAAAATACGTTTTGCTGCTGCTGTTTTTCTGGACAGATTCTGTCCCATTTTGTTTGATGCATGTTTTGAGCTTTTAAGTTGAATCTTTTTTATCCAATTGAGTTTATGAGTAGGCATATGCTAGCGCTAAGTTGACGAGGGAATATCTCCCCGGCAACAGCACCAGAAACTATGCTTGTACGTCACACGTCAGTTGGGAACCCCAAGAGGAAGGTATGATGAGTGCAGCGGCAAGTTTTCCCTCAGTATGAAACCAAGGTTTAATCGAACCAGTAGGAAAACAAGGTTTGCTTCGAAGGTGTTGGTGAAGGAGTGTAGTGCGGCGCAACACCAGGGATTCCGGTGCCAACGTGGAACCTGCACAACACAATCAAATTACTTTGTCCCAACTTAACAGTGAGGTTGTCAATCTCACCGGCTTGCTGAAAACAAAGGGTTAAACGTATCGAATGGAAGATGATGTTTGTTTGCATAAAACAGTAGAGAAAAATGATTGCAGTAGATTGTATTTCAGATGTAAAAGAATGGACCGGGGTCCACAGTTCACTAGTGGTGTCTCTCCAATAAGATAACTAACATGTTGGGTAAACAAATTACAGCTGGGCAATTGACAATTGATAAGTGCATATAACATGCATGTGTGAGTTGTGGTGTCTACTATGAGATTCATTTGGGCATTACGACAAAGTACATAGACCGCTATCCAGCATGCATCTATGCCTAAATAGTCCACCTTCCGGTTAACATCCGTACCCCTTCCAGTATTAAGTTGCAAGCAACAGACAATTGCATTAAGTAATATGCGTAATGTAAACAATACATTCATCCTTGAATAAAGCATTGCTGTTTTACCCCTAGTGGCAACAACACATCTACAACCTTAGAACTTGCTGTCACTATCCCAGGTTAAATAGAGGTTGAACCCAACTATCATGCATAAATACCCCCTCTTGGAGTCACAAGTATTCACTTGGCCAAGGCTTCAACAAGTAACGGAGAGCATGCAAGATCACAAATGACATAGACATGATAATATAATATTCAGCTCCACATAGGTATCAATATAAGTCAGATCCCAGCAAACACAACATGTAGCATTACAATAAGATGATCTTGATCATGATAGGCAGCTCACAAGATCTAAACATGATGGCACAAGTGGAGAAGACAACCATCTAGCTACTGCTATGGACCCATAGTCCAAGGATGAACTACTCACGCATCACTCCGGAGGCGGGCATGGCGATGTAGAGCCCTCCGGTGATGATTCCCCTCTCCGGCAGGGTGCCGGGAAGAGCTTCAGAAACCCCCGAGTTAGGTTGACGACGGCGGCGGCAGCGAATATGTTCTGGATGAAAGGCTCGGTGTCTTAGGGTTTTCACGTCTCGGGCAATAAATAGGCGAAGGGGCCACTGCCGCGCCGCCAGGTGGTTTGGCCACCTCGTGGCTCCTTCGTCTCTCCTTCGGACTCCGTGTACGTGTTGGAAAAATAGGGACTTGGCCTTTTGTTTCGTGCAATTCCGAGAATATTTCCAGAAGTAACTTTCTGAAACCAAAAACAGCAGAAAACAGGGAACTGGCACTGTGGCATCTTGTTAATAGGTTAGTCCCAGAAAATGCATAAAAGTGATATGAAGTGTATATAAAACATGTAGCAAATGGTATAATATAAGCATGGAACAGCAGAAATTATGGATACGTTGGAGACGTATCAAGCATCCCCAAGCTTAGTTCTACTCGTCCTCGAGTAGGTAAAACGATAACAACAAATAATTTCTGAGGAGACATGCTTTCACACAATCTTGATCAATATATTGCAAGGCTCATGTCATGAATGAAGTGACTCAAAGCAATGTCTATAGTTTGCTAACAAATAGATAAAGAGTAAACAATGAATCATATAAGCAAAAACTTTTCATGAATAGTACTTTCAAGACAAGCATCAAAAAGTTTTGCATAAGAGGTAACTCATAAAGCAATAGATTCAAAGTAAAAGGCATTGAAGCAACACAAAGGATGATTAAGTTTCAGCATTGCTTTCAACTTGTAACATGTATATCTCATGGATAGTTGTCAACATAAAGCAATATAACAAGTGCAATAAGTAAACATGTAAGAATCAATGCACACAAAGTTGACACAAGTGTTTGCTTCTAAGATAGAAAGGAGTAGGTAAACTGACTCAACATAAAGTAAAAGATAGGCCCTTCGCAGAGGGAAGCAGGGATTAAATCATGTGCTAGAGCTTTTTAAGTTTTCGAAAGCATATAGAGAGCACAAAATAAGTATTTGAGAGGTGTTTGTTGTTGTCAACGAATGGTAGTGGGCACTCTAACCCCCTTGTCAACCAGACTTTCAAGAGCGGCTCCCATGAAGGACGTTATCTCTACCAGCAAGGTAGATCATCCCTCTTCTCTTTTGTTTACACATGTATTTTAGTTTCTTTATAGATGACACTCCTCCCAACCTTTTGCTTACACAAGCCATGGCTAACCGAATCCTCGGGTGCCTTCCAACATTCACATACCATGGAGGAGTGTCTATTTGCAAATTAAGTTGCTTACTGATAAATCAGGGCAAAACATGTGAAGAGAATTATTAATGAAAGTTGTAATTAATTGGGGCTGGGCACCCCGTTGCCAGCTCTTTTTGCAAATTATTGGATAAGCGGATGTATATGCCACTAGTCCATTGGTGAAAGTCTGTCAGAAGTAAATGACAAGATTGAAAGATAAAACACCACATACTTCCTCATGAGCTATAAAACATTGACACAAATAAGGAGTAATAAAGTTTTGAATAGTTTAAAGGTAGCACATGAAATATTTACTTGGAATGGCAGGAAATACCACATAGTAGGTAGGTATGGTGGACACAAATGGCATGGGTTTTGGCTCAAGTTTTGGATGCACGAGAAGCATTCCCTCTCAGTACAGAGTTTAGGCTAGCAAGGTTGTTTGAAGCAAACACAAGTATAAACCGGTACAGCAAGAATCACATAAAAACATATTGCAAGTATTATAAGACTCTACACTGTCTTCCTTGTTGCTCAAACATTTTACCAGAAAATATCTAGACCTTAGAGAGAACAAATATGCATCCCAAGTCTCAACAAGCTCTACGGTAGTTCTCCACTACTAGGCTTTAACTACATGATGCAAGAGCTTAAACATGATCTACTTGAGAGCTCAAAACAATTGCAAAGCATCAAATCGAAACAAGACAATGATCTACAAGAATGCATATGTCTTTTCCAATACCAACTACTACATGTAGCATTTTCTTTCTTCCAAACAAACACCAATAATTTATTTAAACATAAACTCTCCAAATGATAATATAATGCAGCAAGAGAGTATTTATAAACAAGTGCTAACAGCTCGAAGAGATGCATGAAAAACAGGAGCTAAAAGCACTGCAGTAGCTAGTTAAGAATACTCAACAAATATAAGTGAAGAACATGAGTATTCACATGAAAAAGCGGAGCGTGTCTCTCTCCCACACAAGGATTGCTAGGATCCGAATTTATTCAAACAAAAACAAAAATAAAAACACACAGACGCTCCAAGTAAAGCGCATAAGATGTGAAAGAATTAAAATATAGTTTCACTAGAGATGACCTGATAAGTTTGTTGATGAAGAAGGGGATGCCTTGGGCATCCCCAAGCTTAGACGCTTGAGTCTCTCTGAATATGGTTGGGATGAACCACGGGGGCATCCCCAAGCTTAGGCTTTTCACTCTTCTTGATCACATAATATCACCCTTCTCGCTTGATCCTTGAAAACTTCCTTCACACCAAACTCAAGACAGTTCTCATTAGAGGGTTAGTGCATAATCAAAAATTCTCATATTCTGTAATGATACAATCAATCCCAAAGCTTCTGGACATTAGCTACAGCCACCAATGCTTTGTGGAGCAAAGAAATCCACACAAACACAGTAAAAGAGCGAATGCAAAACAAAAGGCAGAATCTGTCAAAAACAGAACAGT